>VVHJ01005190.1:9034-27558 GCA_015107715.1 Tylochromis polylepis
GCAGTTCCAGTGTGATTATTATTATTATTATTATTTTTTTTTAATCTCAAGCCCTCTTGTGCCCTATCCTTGATTTTTCAGATATTGTCCATGAGAATCTGAAGATGGGATCTGATGGGGAGAGCGATCAGGCATCAGGAACATCTTCAGATGAGGTCCAGTCTCCAACAGGCGTATGTCTGAGGAACAGGGTCCACCGGCGAATCTCAATGGAGGTGAGACGTGCGCAGACTCCCAACACAAATGCACACACTGTAAATCAGTGTAAAAATGGCTTACGCTGCAAGTCCACATACCACGCTTCACCTCTTCTCATCTCCTTCTGCTCGTCTTCTCCGCTGTCTCAAGTGAGTTGGGAGGGGGTTGGAACAGATTGTTTGTCAGCTAATGGGTTCTAAGAGTCGGGGTGTCATGATACTGATAGCAGCCCTGCTCCCTGAGGACAAAAGACGAGGCTGGTAAAGAGACGTGATAATCTGTGCTGGTTACCACAGTGATTTTCTTCATGTCAGCTGTCTCCACTTGAGAGCACGCTCCCCTTTATTCTTCTTGTAAAGAAGAATACAATGATGTTGTGCTATTTTAAACAACTGTGTAACATGTATAAGTGAGTACTTCTTGTAACATTTCAAATAAAGGGGTGAATTATAATACAGAATAAAATGTATTAAAAACAAGCATTAGGCCAGTTTTGTTGCATAATCATGTTAGTTGACTCCTGTTAATAATCTTATTTTCTCATTCGTGTTTTTAGCTTTTGCCACTTGTTTCTTTTCTTATTACCCAGAAGAAAGTTATTTATACATCAAAAACTGGCATTGGTGTCGCCCAGGGTAGATTAGATTCAGTCCCTTACACAAGCTCAGACAAAAAAAGAGGGCGAGAGATGAATTAAAACAGATCTCATGATTATCAGGGGATTTTTACGCCTTCTAGTTTTTTAATTTTTCACCGGTTTTGTAATAATTTGAACCTTTTTACTCCAGCAGAAACAGCTGCATCTGCTATGGTGTTACTCACTAGTAAGTTACAGAAAATCTCTGCTCTCCAAATAGAATGAAAGCAAATGCTGACTTTACCATGCACTATAAAACATTTTTGATATGGTTTTTTTTTTTTTTTAATCTGGGGGAACATTGATTTTGAAAGGAAGACTGAATTCACCTGGAGACCCTCTGCCCCCTGCTGGTCAGTGATGAAATATGCCAGAACCCACTTGGTATCACCCTTCCTGATGTATGCTACCTCTCACAGAGAGACACATGCACGCTGACCTGTTTTTCACCCCTTTTAAATTATAGTTTCATGTGTGCATGAAATAAGTGGAGCTCAAGGATGTGGTCAAAAACAGCAGATACGTGTTACATGAGGGTAAGCGTACTGCTCGTCTTGTGGTTCTTTGCTGCTGGAGGTTTTCATAAAGCTGTCTCAGCAAAGAGGTTATCAGCACAGTGAAAGCTCGGTCACCCGGTCTTTGTAAAAGATAAACAGGCTTCTGGTTTCTCACTTGAGAACTAGCTCTATGCTTGGGTAATTTTTTTTTTTTTTTTTAGTTTAACAAGCCAAATGATAAACTGATCCTTCAGAAGTCCACAAAGTCTTTGAGTTGATTCATTCTTAAAGAAGATGCACTGCATAGTTTAGTTAGAAAGCTACTTAAAAATTGCACTAGCCAGTGAGGTATCTTGCAGTTTTAAAATTAGTGTTGCAAATCTCAGAATTGAATTGTTTCTGTTCCTTTGTCCATACTCCACCACCTCTCCACCAAGTTTTTGCATAACTCTGCTGACAGACAAATGGTTAGAATATTGGCTTTTGGAGAGTGCAGTCCTCCCCAGGACCAGTGCCCTATCTTACACTCATTAAAAAAGCAATTCACATCTTCACCAAAGTTTAATAGCATCTTCCTTGGCTAGGCTGCCAAGCTTCAAGAAATTGGCTCACAGTTTTGCTGAGAAACTGACAGATTATTCTGAAAGCATACATTCATGGGGGAGAAATTTTTTTTTTACAGGACTCTGTGTAGGTACACCTTTACTGCTTCTATAAGAGTGTAATTAGCAAGTAGGTGCTGCTAATCAAATCCACTCGATAACTGATCATTATCAATTGTGGGCACCTCTAGGAGACATTTTGGTAGTTTGGTCTAGAGCGTTCAGGTAGGTATTAACACAAAGGCACAATCTTCACAGGGGTCTACATCATAGCAAATTCAGCCAGTTCTCAGAGGAATAACAGGAAACCCAAGAGCTACATCTCAAACTCTACAGGCCTCAGTTAGCATGTGAGATATTAAAATTCATGACAGTACGATATAGACTAAACTAGTATGGAGTATTTTGAGTAAACACCCTGCCTCTAAAAAGAACATGACCGCACAGTGCATGGTTTGCAAGGTTAAAACTGAAAAATACACAAGACTTCTGGAATAATGTCCTTTGAACAGATAACCTCAAAAAGGAGATGTTTGGTCATTATGGACATTTGGAGAAAACCAAACACTGCATACCAGCACACACACTAACTGTGAAGCATGGTTTTGAAGGGGTGATTATTTGGGCAGATCCTGTGACTCGAAATGTGAGGCCATCTTTCTGACAGCTAAAGCTTGGCCCACGTGAAATCATGCAGCAGAACGATGATTCCAAGCACAACAGCAAATCTACAACAGACTGAAAAAGTAAAGAATCGAGATGCTGCGATGCATCGGGATCTTAAGAGAGCCGTGTGTGAACAAATGCCGACATAACTCAGTTCACTGAAGCAGCATTGTAAATGACTGGGCCAAAATTCCTCCACAGTGATATGAGAGACTGATAACATCATACAAAAAACCATTACTTCAGGTTATTGCTACTAAAGATGGTCTAAAAGCTACTGTATTATAGGGTGAACTTCGTTTTTCACAGAACTGCAGTCCTGTGAAAAACTTTCTTTTTCACGACTCTTTCATATATTGACTCCATTTTGATGGAAGACAGATTTTCCTTTTAGAAGATGCATATGTTGACTATAATCAAACTTTTGTGGGAACTCGTAATACTACCTTATTCTGCGAGCAGTCCCAGAGGACAAAAAGCTGTTGTCATGAGAGAGAATAATTTATTTGTGATGAGGCCAAACTTTAAAGATAACTACAGAGATTTTTTTTTTCTTCTCTTTTCCACCACATCCATCAGCATTATGCAAGCTCATCAGTGTCAGATGTGGTGTTCTTGACTTTGATCCTGGAATAGATATGATCTGACATCCCGAACACTTTAGATGTGAGCCATGCAGTGACAGCCTGCAGTGTGAGTGCAGACTGGCTGTATGAGCTTAACGCAGGTACAGTTTTATAATCATATTTGTGCTGATGGTGTTGTTTTTTTTTTTACCAGCAGTCACACTTCAACAGGCCACCTCTTATTTTTACCTTCCATAAGATGGTGATCGACCTGATCTTTGTCGCTTCTGGGAGTAGGAGGAGAAGAGGACAAGCTATTTTAAAAGCAGCAGGGATATGGGTGGATTCAGCAGGGTACATGGTCTTGTGCTGCTTAGTGCTGAACATGCCCTACACGACATACAGATGAGATGTAATGAGTGTCAGCAGCACATATGTGATCTTGTTACACAGGCTAACTTTACAGTCCCCTCAGGAACGCTGGATGCAATTTTAAAGACTTCTTTATATACGTGTGTTTTAGGACCTCAACAAGCGCCTGTCTCTGCCTGCTGACATCCGAATCCCTGATGGCTACCTGGAGAAGTTGCAGCTTAGCAGCCCACCCTTCGACCAACCGCTCAGCCGACGCTCCCGCCGAGCCTCGCTGGTCAGTGTGTGTGTGTTTGTCTCTGTTCTTTTACTGCTTTGTGGCACAAGCAGTCCTGTTACCAGACACCCTCTGTGCTGGGTTTCCATGGTGATTTTCCTGGTACAAGCCCAAGATGGATTAATCTGGAGTCACATGTGCTCACCTCACACTTGTAGCCTATAAAATTAGATCATAATGCTCTGCTGTGGTGTGGTTATTGTCACTGACAGGGAGATTTGTGGGCATCATAAGTTTGCCTCCAGAGACGCCACTTAATTTGAGAGTTGTTTGAAAGATTAAATGTAAATAAATAGGTTTAAAGATGGTAAACACTCATAATTAATCGTCTTTCGTTCTTCTTGATATGGATTCTTCTTGTTCTTCGGGGTTTTTTTGGCCAATCCCAGAAGACATGCTGTCAGCATCAGATGTGATGAAAAATAGAAAATGTTCAATTCATGCTGCACTGTGGGCATACATGCATAAAATATTCATATGTATTATTATTCATTCTAAGTTTCTTGGGGGATAATCTTGCTCTTGTGCTTTTGAATGACACTTGTTGGGGAGACTAGGTGTATAATTTTGTTACTGAATTTATGAGAGATCTGTGGGCTGATTAAGTCTTTTGTATATATTTGTTTACATTTTAGTGAAATGTTTATAAAGGTTTGTTTTGATTTGTTTTTTTTTTTCATTTGATTTATTTCTTCTGAAGGTCACTTAATATTAAATATCAGTTTGATTTTTGAGAAAAAGGTTTGACTCTATTGTTTGTTTGTTTTCTCTTGCACCAGGCAAGTGTAAAGGTCTTTACTAGTAAGGATCTTAAAAAGGAGCTACCATGCTCTTCCTTATTTTTGTTATCATATGTATATCATGAAGCTTTATGTGTAATACGGACAGAATCTTAAATGAGTGATCAATGGGAGCTATATACTTCAGGCTTTAGGCTGTTCTGACAGTCAGCTTCAGGTGTTGTTTTTTTTTTGGTTTTTTTTCCTCTGTTCTCAGCTCCGTTATGTTAAAGTTATATACCTAATATGGTCATGTTCAAACATGTTGTTGTGTTAAAGGGATAGGAGCTAAAAAAGCCTATTTCAGACTGGATGAACTGAGGAGCTGCATCAGTATAAGATGGATACAGAGTATTTTTAACTGTGTTTCATGCAATGGTACTCTGTAAGGGCCTAGAATAAAACTGGAGCTAGACGTGATTGTAATGGGCCCCTAATTACTTGACAGTTTGAAAACCTTTGATCTAAATCATATCTTGCACATGTGAACTTTGGGTCTTTTCCTCTGTAATAAAAAGTAAGGAAGATTTGGGTTTTGTTGCAACATTATTCAAAAAACCTTCTGCTACAAATAACCAAAGTTTGAGTGTACATGATGGATTATGTAAATATTTGGGACAATATTTTCTGGAGGGGGCAGGGGACACAGTAAGATGGTGCTACAGGTGCAATAGGACAACACTTTCTCTTGCTCTTATTGCAAAGCCTGCTCCAAATGTGAATGGTCAACAGAATGCAGGCTGCATTTGTTTGCAAGTGTCTGTTTGCAGAAATGATTGGACCAAAGATGTAATTAATATGCTTAAATCTGCCTTCTTTCTTCCTCTCTTCCTTAGTCAGAGATCGGTTTTGGAAAGTTGGAGACGTACATTAAACTGGACAAGCTGGGAGAGGTGAGGAAGGCTCAAGTTTTCACATGATTCACCAATAATATAAATGCACTTCACAGTGTAACTTTGCTATTTTACAATTAAAATAGTGCTGTGTGTTGCTTTCAGGGAACTTACGCCACAGTGTTTAAAGGACGCAGTAAACTGACAGACAACCTGGTGGCGCTGAAGGAGATCCGGCTGGAGCATGAGGAAGGAGCCCCTTGCACAGCCATCAGAGAAGGTTAGTAGATTTTATGTCCTTCAGTACATCAAAGTTCAGGTGTTTTATCTGACATCTAATGTTGAATCCCACTGTTTAAGTATCTTTACAGAAATGGGGTTTCATTTTTTTTTTTAAAGTATCAGTTTAGCTCAGCCATAGTTGACGGTAACGGGGCGTGACACCCTGAGAGGGACAGCTCAAATCTCAGCTCTTATCTCTAAAATAAATTCTGATTTAAAATTCTTTGTATTCTAAACTGCCCTTTGGTGTTTAATTTTCCTGAGTCAGGTTTTATTATGAATGTTAAATGTTTCTTTCTTTGTAAACATCTTTGTCGGTCTGTAGTGTCATTATTGAAGGACCTGAAACACGCCAACATTGTGACGCTACATGACATCGTTCACACTGACAAGAGCCTCACACTCGTCTTTGAGTACCTGGTAAGACTCAGAGTGGATTTGCTGAATGATGGAGAAACAAAAAAGACAAAATGGGTGAAATCTGTGTGAAAAGCGAAAGAATTGTCTCTAAAATAATCAGTTTATAGACTTCTTGTACATGTATGTCCTGTCTAATGGTGCCACTTCTTCTTGAAGGATAAAGATCTGAAGCAGTACATGGACGACTGTGGAAACATAATGAGTATGCATAATGTGAAGGTGAGGACAGCATTTACTCATTTTTCCCATGCTATGTAAAATAAACTCTTTTTTTTTTTTTTTTCAACCCTCCCAGCTTTGTTATATTTTCTGTGTGTCATATAAATTCTCCCAAGAATGGAACTCAGAGTCTAAAAGCATCTTTGGTCTTTTCTTCTGTTTGTATTTCCACCACATTAGGCAAATTGGATCAGAAAAGCATAAACATAAGTAATGAAAACATGAGCCGACTTATTAATAACATCAAGCCATTTAAAAATATCTTTTCAGATCTTCCTGTTCCAGATATTGCGAGGACTGTCATACTGTCACAAAAGGAAAGTTCTCCACAGGGACCTGAAGCCACAGAACCTCCTCATCAATGAAAGAGGAGAACTTAAACTGGCTGATTTTGGTAAGAGGAAGGCCAGCAGGAGAGAATCATCACAGGCATAAAGCTGATTTCTTGTTTAAAAATCCTTATGTGTCTGTGGTGGCTTTGCAGGTCTGGCCAGGGCCAAGTCTGTTCCAACTAAAACCTATTCTAACGAGGTGGTGACTCTTTGGTACCGACCTCCTGATGTTCTGCTGGGATCCTCAGAGTACTCAACACAGATCGATATGTGGTATGTAGCTTACAATAACTACAAGTAATGCTTTTTGTTATTTTTAACTGCTATCATCACTACAATAAATGCTGAATCAAATAGCTGCTGGCAATGCGACACATGTCCCTTGTAGTTACAAACCACAGAGAATTATGACCGGACTAAACAGCCCTCTCTACTGTACAGCACGTCTTATTTCATTCTTTTTACTGCAGCTGCTAATGATAATAGCTTTACATTTGCTTTGAATTGTGTATAATTAAATAAATAAATAATGTATGTATATGGTTGGTGGGATGCAAACTAATGAAGCCAGAACTAAGTTTTTATGAACTTTTGATTTGAAAAATTAAACTTTAAAGGAGAAGCACGTTTATACAGGCAAAGTTGCCATAAGCAGGAAGAATGTGAATACTGTATGATCTGACACATAGTGTGCCCACCTTTATAGCAAACATTTTGTGTCTAAGTCAAATGCACAAATATCAGTTTTAAGTTAGTATTTTTCTGTAAGTTAAGATAAAGCATTTTGTCAGTATGTAACTTGTGTTACAATAAAATGTTGGTAATTCATGAAATTCTATGGTATTCTACAATATGTTTTTGATTGACTAAGGCCCCAATCACATTGGTTGTTGACTGTCTTGCAAGCGTTGGTCACTAGAGAAAAATTTGTATTCTGTGATCGCAAAACCCAAGTCACAGAAACCTGGAGACTGGCAAGTGGTTGCTGAAGATTGCTGGCAGCCACTGGGTGAAATTGGTTGCAAAGAGGTAAAACTTAATCCAATGAGGTGGTACTGACCACTTGATGTTCTGTTGGGATCGTCAGAGTATTCAGATTGATATGTGGTATGTAGTTTACAATAACTACTAGTAATTCTTTCTATTTCATGGCGGGAAAAAAAGAAAGAAAAAAGCATAAAAGAGACGAGAAAGTAAATGGCAGGCAACACAATGCCGATCAGGTATGAACTGAGGATGATAATGTGGTTCACAGTTGTTATTTTAAACCAGTTTAATTAGTTTTCAGCAGTGTAAAATGTTTTGATTGTAGTTGTATTGTAGTTCTTGCTGTTGTAGTTGTATGGCTGTATTTTCAGTTAGCTGTGGACTTATAAAGTGAGGGAAGGAAACTAATGCCCCATTTACAAAGGCCTAGACACCAGTTGGTCACCTATGAATTGCTCCAGTTTCTAGGGAAAAATGTTTATTCTGCAACTGGTTGGCTAGTGGTTGCTAGAGATTGCTTGTAGTTGCTAGGTGAAATTGGTCACAAAGAGGCATGTTACTGCAACAAATACCTCCTTGCAAAGGCTTTGATCGCTAGTAAATTGCTGTGGTCATCCATACTTTGTATGGAAAACGATGACTCATGTGCAGACACTTGTCATCTATTTGCTAAGCAGCAGTAAATCTGTGAAAAGTGTGACAGAAACCAGAAATGAAGACCGGACACCTTTTAGAGTAAAGGTTTTTAAAGGAAAAGGCCCAAGTTTTACTTTGAAGGCAAACAGTGTTTGTTTGTGGTTTGCGTTGCACTCTCACAGTTTCACTACCGCTTAGCAACCCTCAGATCTTGGCTAACAAACCAGTAGTATGCCTACAGTTAGCCAGAGTCATGAAGTAATCTCTGTTTTCCATGACTACCACATACTCCCGTTTTGTCTGTGTTTAAATGAATGCATGGAGAGGTAACGCTTAACTTTTAATAGTATTTTTGTATCATATCAAACTGTTAGTGTCATCATGAGCCCTCTTTAGCATTTTTAATTCAAATTTTTCTCAGCTTGAAAACTGCGACCTGTTCACCCCACCTCCCATTCACTCATTTATTGTGTGAAATTGTGTGTTTGTGCATCTCCAGGGGTGTTGGATGTATATTCTATGAGATGGCTGCAGGTCGGCCTCTGTTCCCTGGCTCCACTGTTGAAGACGAGCTCCACCTCATCTTCAGGTTACTGGGTGAGCATTTCCTGCAAGATCAGATCTCTTTAACTCAAATGTTTCACCACATGTTATTACCTGCTTAATTGAACATGGAAACCTATGTATGACTGTGACTTCAGGAACACCTACAGAGGAGAACTGGCCAGGAATCTCTTCAATCGAAGAGTTTAAATCCTACAACTTCCCCAAATACAAACCCCAGCCGATCATCAATCATGCCCCCAGGTACTACTTGCTTTGTGTGTCTGTGTGTTTTGAACACGTGGGATCTGTTTTTCCTCATCTGCCCCTTTGCATTTATTTAATTGATGCATATTCTTGAGCGTGTGTATGTGCGTGTGCGTGTGTGTGTATGTGTGTGCTCTGCAGGCAGGAAATCCTGTAGAACATTTACAGAGGTCTGTCCACTTCCTTCCTTCCTCCCATGAGCGCCTACATTCCCATCAGCCCACACTGTTCTCTTCTTTTTGCCTTCTTTAGGTTGGACAGTGAAGGCATCGAGCTGCTGCTGTCATTTCTCAGAGTGAGTCTTTACTGTCACAATAATCACAATACTGTTTGTTCTAAAATAACTTCATTTAATTGATGTTTGATGCTCTTTATCTTGTTTTTTAAATGAAGCAAATGTTCCAAAATAAACTAAAAGATTAAAAAAATGTGAAATACAGGAATAATTTTAATAATTTTGTATTCTGTTTCTATAAGTAGTTATTATATGTATTATTCACATAATATTGCAATGATATTCCTAGTCTCCTTGTCTTATGCAAGCTTTTGGTTAAACAATAACAGCTGGTCAAAACTGAGATTATGTTAAATGTTGATAAACTCCTATTAAACCATTCACACCCAGCTTTAAAAAAAATGTGATTTAATTACTCAAAAAAATAGTAAGATGTACATGAATATTGTCAGTGGTTTGGTGTAACTTAAGCCCCAGTCACACAGAGTGACTGGGGCCAACACCTGGCAACCACAAGTTGCTAGGCAAAAAAGCGTATTGCTCAATGGGTTAGTGAATGGTTACTAGTGGTTGCTGAGAGTCCCAAGGTATTGTTGCAAAGAGGTGTATGGTGCTTCACTAAACGCCTCTTTGCTATGGGTGCTAGCAGGTTTCCCGTAGTTTGCATGGAAGACACCAACTTGGCTGCAAAAGCTCGTAAATTGCTCTGAGTTGTAATGAAAATGTGAAAGGTGTGATGCCAGCCAAAAAGCGAGGACCTTTCAGAGTACTTGGCTCCATCTGTGAGGTAGAAGTTTGGGTCTTTCAAATTCCATTGCACTTTTTAAAATTTTACTTTCAGTCAGCTAGTAGTTTTCAGAGTCCAAGTGTACTAGCAACCAAAGGAATTGCAAAGAAGTTTTTTAGTACAGCACCCTCTTTGCTACAGATTTCACCAGGTGACTGCACACACCCTCCAACAACCACTTCTCAACCGGTTACAAAATACACATTTGTCCCTAGCAACCAAAGCAACCACACCTGTGTTGAATGGGCCTTTCCTCACTTTATATATCCAGAGCATGTTGAACTACAGCTACAAACTAAAGGTTTTAAACTAATGAAAAATAATCTAACTAGTTTAAGGCACCAACTGTGAACCACAGTATCATCAGTTCATATCTTACTGGCATTGTTTGTTGCCTTTCTCTTCTCATCTCCTTTATGCTGTTTTTTTTTTTAATATGAATGTTGATGTTGCTGTCTTACAGCAAGAGAAAATGAATCAATAACTTCACAAAGCTGTTGAAAAGAAACTTTCCCCGTGTAAAAACTGGATATGAATAAAGGCTGACATGTTTCAGTCTGTGTGTTTCTTTAATGATAAAGCTTCAGCTTTGCATCACTAGTCACTAGATTTAATTTTAGTAATGAATTCCTTCATGCTGACAGCAGGAGGCACAGTACTGTTAGTGCTTTGCCTTGCACAGTAATGAACTTCTTCTTGTTCCCTTTTCTAATACATATATCTAATGTATATCTGTGTTAATTCCTTGATTGCAGACACAATCTGTACTGATAACAGGATGATTAACGTTTCCTGTTTCTGTCTCCGCAGTATGAATCCAAGAAGAGGATTTCAGCGGATGAGGCAATGAAACATTCCTATTTCAGGCAGCTTGGGATGAGAGTCCACACATTGCCTGAGAGTGAGCACACACATCTTTGATGATAAAGCTGCTGTCTGTTTTTCAGAGGCTTTGTTTCTGAGTTAAAAAAAAAAAAATTCTGTTACTCGTTGTGGACTGAACCTCTCCCCTATGTTTCAGGTGTATCAATATTCACATTAAAAGAAGTGCAGCTGCAGAGAGACCCAGGCTACAGGAACTCCTCGTATCCAGAGTCAGGTAGGTGGAGTATCCAAATGTTTAAATGTCTCAGCTTTTTAGATCTTTCAATAAGGAAATAAACTTGAAGTTTATAACGAGGTCATGGTCTCAATTACTAGTTTCAAGTGCTCTTTAATAGGAATAATGCTGATAATTATTATTATTTATTTATTTTTTAAATTATGGTTCCATTTAAAGTACAATGGATGTTAAAGAACTCATCCTCTGTTCAGCATGCAGTTGTACCAACAGCCACTCTAAAGAGTCAGCCATTTAGTTTTCCACTTTTGTCCTTAAATTTTGTCCTGTCCAAAAATAGCAGCCTAATTAATGTATTGAAGACCAAATGCGTCTAGCTAACCTAGCACCAAGAGCTAAGCTGATCAGCTCCACCCTCTCATTCAAACATGTTCGAATCTGGTTTCAAAAGACGAAGAAGGCATCGGCATTGATCTCAACCTCAAGGCTTCAGAAAAGTAGTCCATAAACCATTTGGTGACGTCACTGTGGAGTCAAACATGCATTTCTGTTAACTAAGACTCTTCTAGCATCCTAGTGTTGCCTAAATGCGCGAGTGCACGCACACACACACACACACACACACACACACACACACACACACACACACACACACACAGTGCAATTCTGAATGAGGAACACCCCTGCTCTGGCGTAAACCAAAGACATCATGAGTGATGTATTTTACATGTTGTATGTTTTTTTTCTTTCAGGTAACAGCAAGATCAACAGGAGGCAAAGCATGTTGTTCTAGTGCTTCATGAAGAAGATGCCCCACTTCATCGACACCTCCCAGCAGCCTCTTGCATGAGCCCACCTCCCCTTGGAGTGACACCCACACCACCCATTTAACTACACACACACACACACACGCAAACACTCTCACACACTCCATCTGAGCGAGTGACTCTGAGTTGAATCTATTTGGAGACTGCGTTTATTTATTGGGGGGAGGGGGAGGGGGAGGGTTGAATTTTTTTTTGCTGCTAAACTACTACTGTCTGTATTTAACACACAGTGTGTGTCTGAGTGGAGGCGCGTGTGTGCGTGCGTGTGTGTGTGTGCATGTTTGCACAATGTGAACTCGGGATGCCATGCACAGTTGAGCAGTCAGTAAGGTTGCTATTGTTCTCCTGAAAACGATCCTCTGGCTTCTCATGAGTCAACGTTGATGTCAACGCTGTGACCCAAGTTGTTCTACTTGTTGTTGTCCTTGGAGATCGAAAGCTTCAGTTTCTTCAGATTTTTTTTTTTTAATGTGTATATCTATACATACATATATATTTGGAGATTTGTTTTGTTTTTCTTTGAGCTTCCGTGACTGAACTCTACAGCATTTCCAGAAACACTAGATGGTGTTGGCTGTCATTTTTCCAAAAACATTTCAGATGGACTTGCAGAAGGCCCGCTGCCCTCTGGGGTTAAATTGAAAATCAGAAACCGTGACTATGAGTGGACTGAAAGCTGAGGGGGTTAAAGAAGCACACACAAAGCTACATGGTCTACATGAGAACATCCACCCTTTGCTTCTTTTTGACCACTGTTGCTCATGAACGGGACCAAAACTGAGGTGCGACAGGAGGGGAGGCAAACAAATGAAAGAAGAGGAATACTGGAGCTGAAAAGGAAGTCATGTGACTCCCACAGGAAGCCAGCAAGCCTTCCCTAAAACCTCTCACAGAACTGCCAGGACTTCAGTGCTTTGTTGCTTTTCTTTTCTTTTCTGTGTGTGTGTGTGTCTGTGTGTTTTTTGTTTGTTTGTTTGTTTGTTTTTTAAGATAAATGCAAACTACACTTTCTTGCTTTGTGTGCATTTGGAGATGTCACTGCAGTAATTCTTTTTGTTTAACTTGCACTTCAGTGTGTGTGCGTGTATTTTGTTTTGGGTTTGTTTTCAGTATATTTTTATTATTTTTTTTTTCTTTTGGAATCAGGGACACAAGCCTCACTATGGCCAAGTTTACCCAACAGTATTAAGATGTGTTCTCTGTGTCTGTGACCTCTCCTCGTGAAACAACAGTGTCAGTGTGGCATGTTCTCAGAGCTGGGAGGTGGGATAGTGGGGATCGGGGAGGGCTGTTCAAAGGCAATGGGTTGTTTTTTGGGGGGGGGGTTGCATCAGACCACTGCTCTTTCAATATTTGTACAAAAAAAAAAAGACATTTCAAATTGAAATTTTTACATTTGCCCGCTATGTTGTTTGCAACCCACAGTGATGCTACAGATGATAAAGCCTGTTGAGAAGTCTTGCTTTTGATTATATGTTTACTGAAACAAAGGGAAGACCCCTCAAATCATACTCTTATAAATGTCTACTGGTGTGCTTTGCATCCCTGGCTTACTTTAGTTGTGTATGCACTTTTCTTTTTGCCATGGACCAGTGTAGGTGTAATCACACGTGGTCCAGATTTTTTTGCTGATCTTCACTGGAAATGGTATGACTATTTGGGAAATGGTTAAATGAGAAGACTGATCCCATGCTAAATATGAAGCTTTAGCTTTGGTTAGGTTAGCACAAAGAGTGAAAGGAGTTTAAAACGGCGAGCTTAACTCTGTAACAAAGTTTGTCCACACCTTCATACAAAGCTGACAAATCAACGCATTCTGCTTATTTTACCGTTTAAGTGAAAAACATGATCACCTGTAAAAACCACCAAGTTTTACAGATGTTAACAATGAATCTCAGTTTCTGGGCAAATTAGATAAGAAAGATATGATCTTGGTGAATTTTAGCTCTGTACAGGCCCAAGAGTGGTATCAGCTTTGTCATCTTACTTGGAGCACACAAGCATATTTCTCAAAATGTCAAACCATTTCTTTAAAGGATTAATAGTAAACATCACATTTTTGTGGCAGCATCAAAGTTATACGGTGAAGAAATAAGGAAAACATCAGCGAGCACCTGCACTCACAGTAGCAACACACAGACCTGAGTGCAGTGTTTAATCTTGTGCAACTAAATACCAGGGTGCTTTGAACATCACATGTAAGATGATCTGATGGAGGTTTTCCTGTTACTGCAGTTCTTTTGCGCGACATCTTAATGAAAGTTTAGTATTTATGCTCTTTTTTTCTTCTTTTTTTTAATGTCTGAGTTACAGTAGAGATTTCTCTTTCAGATACTGATTGGGTAGAAAAATGCTAGAAGTGCTAGAGGCACAATTAATTCTTGATAAATTTATATATGAAAGCATTAATGGAATAAACTAAACTAACGCAGTTTGCAGCCAACAGTTTAATAATCCTGTAGATAACGCTTAAGTAGCTTTCCTTATAAGGGGGACATTATCATTTTTCAAGAGCTGAAAAAAAGAAAAAACTGAGCTCAACACAAACTGTGACAACACAAATACTGTAAAGAAAATATACTGTAACCAGTTTATATTTGGAATGATGTATAAATTGTGTTCCCAGGAAAATGTCATTATATTAATGGTAGATTTCCTGTATTATATTGACCCAAAACATTTCCCTTTTAAAATAAAGTAGCTTTCTTATAGTGCATGCTTGGATGCTTCACTAGAATAGTGTTTTGTTTTTGTTTTTCGGAAGTTATTGATTTCCTACACATTTTCCTTCGATCAGACTGAAAGATGCAGGATTATTTCTCCGTGAACTGCAAACTGTTCCTGCTAAGAGGACATTTGTGTACATGAACAGCAGTAACATGCACAAAAGGAGATTTCTATAACAGCTAAAATATTTATCATTGTAAAACTGTACTTTTTCAAAATGTGTGACTGATGTAATTTTCCATGAACACGTCTGAAAGTGTGTATGTATGTGCGCCTGATGCATGGAAGGCCTGCTGTGTTGTGAACTCGACCTCTCTGAAACACTGAGCTGCCGGTGAACAGTTGGTGTGTGACTCTTTTTACTGGAACTATTTATTTCTCATAACCATGGAAAGTAAATTTAAACAGTTTCCTAAAAGCTCTGTGTAGCAGTCATTCTTTAAGTCACTAATGAGAATGCTATTTTATTTTCCATCCATCCATCCTTTTTTTTCTTTCCTTTTTTGCTCTTATGCACATAGTTAAAAAAAGAAAAAAAGGGGGGGGAGGGGTTCCCAGACAAACATTTAGTCAGTTTTTATAATCCCCTAACCCTGTGCATATACAAACTGGATTTAAACCCAGGACCCTTCTTGTTGTGAGGCTACAGCGCTAATCACTGCACCACCATGCCACCCGCTAGTTAATTGTGCCTTTTAAAAAAATTATATAATTCCATTCCAAAAAAAATGTAACATTTATTTAAAGAATGCAGAAAACAAGCAAATCACTGAGAATACACTTCTATTCATTTCTCTAAAAAATAACCAGAAGCCATTAAAACAAAAAAAGAAATTCTTTGTGCAATTTTGACCTGGAATGTCAAATGTAGGCTAAACACATTTACATAAATCTTACATATTGAGAAAGGCACAGCTGGTAGAAGGTTTAAAAATACAGTGCATTTGAAAAAGTACAAGACATTATACAGGAAATAAAGACTTCCACAGCGTCGTAGCACTCTGGCTAGCAGGAGCTCTGCTAGGAGTCAGAGAAGGTCCCACGTCATGTAGTCACATGTCCGGCTCAAAGACTTGAACAAATTTTCATTGTGTTTAAAAAAAAAAATAATTTTTTTTTAAATCCTGAGACCTGCAACATCCAAAAATGTGAACATTTGGAGATTTGGTTTATTAAAAGGAAGGTTTGGCACGGGGGGGGGAAAGAGCTGTGTCATCTTCATTCACGACTTGCTAACTGTTGTAGCAAGGATTCTTTACTGGCCTATGTAGCCTGTAGCGTCAAGTTCTCCAGTTATGGTCCCCTTTTGATCAAATTTAAGTGAATTCAAAGACTGACATCCTTTCATATATGTGCAGTGAACATTAAACTAGAACAGTTCATTGACCGTTTCAAAGGTTACAAAATCCACCACTAAAGCTTAATTAGGAATATAATCACTACTAAGTGTTTAATCCATGCACACACAAAAAGTGTGTTGAAACTTGAAGTTGTGATTTTAGGGTTTAGGCTGTGACTCTTCTCTTGGTATTAATAAGATTTTACCAGAAAATCTAATTCAATTTTATTTATACAAGTGCAAATCACAATAAAAGTTGTCTGAAGGTGCTTTACGTTGTAAGGTAGAGACCCTACAATAATACAAATCCATCCACAACTCACAAGGTTCGCTACTCCTCCTAGAGTATTGGTCAGAGTTGACTCAAACCTGCACACAATGATTACTTAATGGGTCGTCACCCAAACTGTGCTCAAGGTCAAAGTCAAGACTACATTTGTGATTTCATGGATACATTATCCCATTTTCAGAAGAACTACTGCTCCTCCCAGAACACTGGTCAGATTTTAATCTATTGGGATTCATTAACAATTAACAGGATAGGACTGTAAATGTACTTGACTTTTCAGTGAATTTCAGTTCTTGTTTACGCAGTACAGCCAACCAATAACAAAACACGTGACTTACTTTGTGTACTTCACACATTACAATAACCTGTGAATTGTGATGGATCATAAGCTGGATGAGCTTCTATGTCAGTAATGTTCTGGGTTACAGGTCAGTTTATTTACTGATAATTCTTTCATGAGTGAGCTTTTAGGTACTTGGATTTTATTACCTTGTGAATAAGCAGAGCTAAATATTTGAACTGTCATCTAGCTCTAGCTTCATTTTATGCACACATACATAGGAGTGCCAACAATCCTGTCATGTAACACTAACCCTCAATAAGAAAGTATATGTCTGTGCTTTATTGAAGTTGCTGGTATTAATCTATTAAGAGTAGCCTCTGACACTGTGGTGTACACTTGTGGAGCTAATTCAGGAATGGGGATACTGAGTTTAGTTAATGCAAGGGAGGAAAAAACAGCATTACATTTCAGCTGGTCTGCATCACTGAAGTTGAGACGAAGTGGAATGAGACTGATTTAAAAAATGGCATGAGAAGTGTGATGAGGTCTGGCCTCCACTCAGATTCTTTGCTTGAAAAGAAATTCAAAGGTTTCTGTCCTGAAGGAATGAAAACACCAAACACATGTTAAAGCAAGTAAACACAAAAAAGGGGCCAATGCAGATGCTCTTCTCAGAGAGCAAAGCTTCAGATAAGCTCCTGTTTCTTCTATAATCAATACAAAGTAACAGGTCTTGGATTTAAAGTGTAACAGAGCTAGTCCAAATCCTCTGTGATTCATCTTTGTTTAATGGGCGCCAGTTTGGTGTTAATGTGGTCCAGCTTGGCCTGCTTCGGCCCATTTCCCTGTTAGCTCAGGATGGCATCAAGACTTGTGGGAGCTGGAGGAGAGCAACAGAGGAGAGGAGGTGTCCACAGCGGGTAAAGGCACAGGAATGGGTCCATTCAGCAGTGTGGGGAACTGCAGAAGGGGAAGAAAAAAAAAAAGGATTTTGTTGTTGTTGTTGTTGTTGTTGTTGTTTTTTTCACAAAGTGTACATTTGTGACACTTTTATGTTTGTTGTGTTGTTTGTGTGAATAACTAAATAGTTTCCTGACCCAACAGGTAATTCAATGTTTTCCATGGATATAAATTAAAAATTTAAACACATACTCTATTAACAGTCACTAAAAGTGAAGAAGAAATATAAACTTGACAGTTTTAGAGTCATTTGTTACTTTTTCTTCAGTCGTTTCTTTTTAATCTTCTACATGCTTTGACAAGCAAACGATAAGAAATCAAATCATTGTCAAAGCATGTACAGTCGTGGCCAAAAGGTTTGAGAATGACACAAATATTAGTTTTCACAAAGTTTGCTGCAGAACTGCTTTTAGATCTTTGTGTCAGTTGTTTCTGTGATGTACTGAAATACAATAACAAGCACTTCATACGTTTCAAAGGCTTTTATCGACAATTACATGACATTTATGCAAAGAGTCAGTATTTGCAGTGTTGGCCCTTCTTTTTCAGGACCTCTGCAATTCGACTGGGCATGCTCTCAATCAACTTGTGGGCCAAATCCTGACTGATAGCAACCCATTCTGTCATAATCACTTCTTGGAGTTTGTCAGAATTAGTGGGTTTTTGTTTGTCCACCTGCCTCTTGAGGATTGACCACAAGTTCTCAATGGGATTAAGATCTGGGGAGTTTCCAGGCCATGGACCTAATATTTCAACGTTTTGTTCCCCGAGCCACTTAGTTATCACCTTTGCCTTATGGCACGGTGCTCCATCGTGCTGGAAAATGCAGTGTTCTTCACCAAACTGTTGTTGGATTGTTGGAAGAAGTTGCTGTTGGAGGGTGTTTTGGTACCATTCTTTATTC
>VVHJ01005191.1:9105-33406 GCA_015107715.1 Tylochromis polylepis
TGGGGGAGAAAAAAAAAAAAAAAAAAAAAAAAAAAAAAAAAAAACCCACACAGACACAAGGAGAAGATGAAGACAGGAATGTGGATTTGAACCCAGGACCTTCTTGCTGTGAAGCAAGAGTGCTAACCACCACACTGACATGCGTGAGCCCAATGGTGGTGATACAGCATAATTAGGAAAAATGCAGATGAACTAACTCCAGTATGGTATGTAACACTCTCTAAAACTGGCCAAAGTACACTGGCTCAAGTCCAGGTGTTGAAACTACACCTTTTACATTTTTCATTTCAGAGCCCAAAGTGACCCAAAGCTGCACACCCAAACACAGATGGATCTGGCTGTCATTACTGTGCCAGAGCACAAGAGAAGGGAACACTGGGCCAGAGCCAAAACCCTGTGTTCTCTCAGAGACTCACCAAAAATTAGCTGCTGACATAAGCAGCCAAATTTACCAACAATTTTCCTCACTGGGTATATTTGTATGCTGCTTATTTTGCTGAACATCAGTGTGATTGACATAGAATTTAATGTTTGACCAAATAGCTAATGGTATAATGCTTGTAGTGGTGACAGTGTTGGTTATTGATTTAGAGGTGTTGCTGTGAACATCTACATCCATTACAATTAAATACCAGTTCATTTTTTTATTTCCATCACCCTCATGAGCATGCAGTTGGTGGAATCCTTTTAAAAGGATCAAGTCTCTGACTTAACCACACTGAGTATGGGGGTGGGATAGGGGTGTATGAGCACTAACAAACACTAAACCTTATATGTATGTGTAGCCTACAATCAAGCTGTTGAGCTATCAACTGCTTCAGAATGCCTTTGCAGTCCTCAGTAACCTATTATCTGCTCAAATAAATTCTGATCAATGCTACACTAAAGGCTGGTGCATCTGAAGAAAAGGTTTCTTTGAGTTTATAGTGGCACCTACCTCACTGACACTGGCAATCAAGTGAACATTTGAAAGAAATTATTTCACATCTCTCTTTTTGTGCTAGTTATTGGTTGACATCACATGGGGTGAAAACGCTCCCTGCAGTACATGTGCTATGACAGTCGCCCCTGGCACAAACAGGTGCCCTGCTAATGGCTTCTTTTGAGTAAACACAGATTTATTATCAGGGGAACCTCATTTCTCAAAATCACTGCAACAGTTTGCATCCCATTGTGAAATAAATGAGGCTCCTGCAACTCGGTTCCCTCAGTAGTTGTCCATAAATCTTTATAAAAAATCTATCAAAAATGACAGTCCTCCTAATCATGACTCAAAATAAGCATTTTTCTTCAGTATCAGAATCAATTCAGTGTTTGTCTACTTCCCAGCCATTGCCAGACTGCTAACTGCAACTGCTATGGAGCAAGACTTTTTAATACGTGACAAAGTGTAATCAAGAAATACCAGCAATAACTAATGATGCTCAGGGATGCCCACACTGATTAAATGCAGCCCCCCAGCCTTAAATTATTCTTAATGCAGCCATTCGGATCTGCATAAACAGATCTGACCAATCAGATCACTGCATTTGCCAACAAATCCACCTGAACTACAACATTCATTTTGAGAACGAAGTCTAAATTTCGAGATTAAAGTTGAAATACTATTTTGAGAAAAAAGTCTAACTGCCAAGGCTGCTTTGCCTTCTACAAAATGCTTTGTGTAGATGAGATGGTGAAATCGTGCTTAAAAATCAGTTTTAGTTCAAAGGAAATCATTTCTCTTCTAGGTCATAAACACAGTGTGGTGATCAGTACGTTGAAAAAAATGGTGCGGAAAGCTACATCTGGTCAGAAGGAAAAAACCACACAAACTTGAAAGAGTTTGCTGAATTTGTACAAAATAAAATCACTGGCAATGGACGCTTGCAGGGATGCCATGGCAGTTGTTTGGCTTGAAACAACAACTGTAACCTCCAACTTTTCAACTTTTTTCAAACTGCCCAATTAAATGTGGAAGAAACGTTTGTGATACTGCTTTATCTTGGACACAGAATCTCAGAAACATCAGGACAAGCTGATCATGGCTTGGTGTCGACTTCATTTTTGTTCTAATTTTTGTTTTTGAGGAAGCAAAAACAAAAATTGGTGTGTGTATAAGTTACATGGCAAGTACGGCTCTGGATTTTTTGTGTCATTTATTCGCATCGGTGTATAACAGTATTTAGATTACATGTTCTGTGACAACACCCTTTGTAAACTACCAAGTGTGATAGAGGAGTATTGTATATCATAGACCTAAATGAGAGTTTTAAAGGAGACTTGCTTAGTCAAGAACAATCTGATGATCAGGTGGTTTCAGGGCAGAGTGTCCTGGGTGGATACTTGATGTGATGAGAGATCTTCTGACAAACATTCTTAGTCTATTTGAAATGTGAGTAATAAATACGTAAACCATGTACCCTACAGTATGTTTACAAGCAAGCTGAACCTATACCCTGTGCCTTGCAGAGGCAGATAGATATAAACATTGAGCGATAGATATAAATTCTGGCTACACCCTCACAAACACCTACACTACATCCTACATTCACACACCACATGTAAAGCGCTATAAAAATGAAGTTTATTTTTACCTTTGCTTATTGTGCTACAAGCCAATTAGAGGAATTGAAAAATTTAAATGAAAATATTAAAAATAAAATAAAATCTATTGTCTTATATTTGAGAGAACCAGAAGTCCAAAATGCTCATTTATGTGTTTAAGGACTTATTCCTGCAGAACTATATTGTTATTTTGTGAACAGCAAGAATAAGAAAACGGCAGATTTGAATTCATAGATGTATTCTAATATTGGTAAATTTTACCCTTTGGCTGTTTTGGTTCCAATCAATCAATCAATCAATCAATCAATCAATCAATCAATCAAGTAGTTTTCTTTATTAACAATAACTGAAAAAAGCAAATAAAATCACAATCGAAGTATAAAAGTGTAACAAATATCGCCCCTGTCTTAGCTTTGTGTTTTTCTTTCTACTTACCAGCACTGTAATTCATGTCCATGAACAAGTGAATAACTTTGTTACCATCTCACAAACTGCTTTTAGGCTGTATGGCAAACCATTCATCTGTATCTAAACCAAACTGGAAAATTCATGTCCTTGAGCACAAAACTGTAGCTTAAAATTCATAAATATATCATGAACCATATTGAATACACCACCAGTCTGCTTCAGTGTCACATTTGGCCCAGCAGTAAAAAACTGTGGTTTCAGACAAATTAAAATAATGACTTTTTCCTGAAACTAACCAAGATGTTTACATGCTCAAATACAGCCAAATTTGTCATATGGCAGTGTGAAGCAATTGGGGTTGAGTACCCAAAATGCTGACTCATAGGCAGGACTTAACTCAAAAACATAGCTTTATTGCTGGAAGTATAACTGCAGAAACCAAACTGGGAGAGACAAGAAACTGAACTAACAAGCAGAACACACAGCTGGCAAATGAGGGAGATTGTGACACCAGATGGCGGGAGATGCAGAAACTAAATACAGGAGGGAATCAGGGCAAAGAGGAAACACCTGGGGAACACGACTGGCAACAATCTAACAGACGAGACGGGGGGGAAGCAAAACTGAACACGACACACACCAGACAGGAGACTATCAAAGTAAAACAGGAAGTACAGGGAACACACACACTGAGACACAGACTGACGGAACCCAGGGGAAGAGAGCAAGGGACGAGAGAGGGCGAGAGTGCAAGAGACAAGAGAGGGCGAGAGAGAGAAACACAGGCAACTAGACAAACATGAAGACAAGACTGACCTAACTGGGGGAACACTGAGGGCAGGACACAGAGACGAGACAAAGACATGAGCGGCACCAAATAGCAACCAAGATAACCTAAACTAGAAATACAGATAAATAAACTAGAAACAAGTCACACCGAGAAAACAGTAATGAATAAACAAGACTCAAAAAACCATAAACACAAAACACTGAGTCAACGACCTGGGGACCCTAATAAAATCAAACTAAAAAACAAAAATTAACTACAATTCTGATCCTATATACTGCTTTGGGATTATACCAACACCATCATTTATTGAGGTAATAATTGATAATTTAATGAATAGGATAGTAATGGATTTTAGGGAACTGATGACATTCAGATAAGGTGGGTTGCATTGCTTGAAGCAGCATGATAATGCCAAAGCAAGGAACGGAACTATCCTAATTTGAATGAAAGACAAAGCTGCATGAATTACTCTGAGTTTTGTCACCCTGTTAAAGAAGCCCATATGCCGTTAGCTATACATATCAGCAATGATATTTAAAATGTCTGTTCCTTTACAATATTCAACACTCAGTTTGCTGTTAAGTTGAACTAAGTGAAACTACCACACACTTTTTAAGGTGATAAGATACAACATCATAGTATAGGCGAGCAAACCAATCATGTTGAAACTTTACATAAACATTGCCAAGATCAGTTGAGATCAGTTGCCATAGTGCCAACATTCATATGGCATACACAAATATTTTATACAAATCCCACAATTCTATATATTTATTCATATTAATTATATTTATTTGTTCATTTGACAGTTGAGTACTGAATAATTCTTACCAGAGCATCACATTATAATGTTCATAGTGTATGAATGTATATATGTTTGTATGTTTGTTACTTTTGCTAGTTTCACTAATGAAACTAGTTAAATATTTACATATTGCTAACAGCATTTGTATATCATTACTAACTGGTTTTATGTCATATTGTTTAAACATTATTACTACCAGTTTCTGGTTTGTTAGTACCCAGTACCCACATAATTTTCAGTGTAATAAGACTCAGTTGCTACTGCTACTTGCATATTACTTTCATAATTAAGTGGTAATAACTATTACTTTTGCTATTACTTTCTTGTTTCCACCTTAATCACCCCACTGTTAACACATATCTAGAATAGAAAGTGCTGCTAAAAATATTAAGTCTATGTAGTACATACTTTAACAGCACCTTCATATATAATAACACTGTGTTAGAATTGCAGTATTGATGTCCACACATATATTTAGATGTATATTGGGTTTTAAAATGAGGCCAGTCCTTTTCAAGTGAGGGTACTAAAGTCTAATCCTGAGCTGACTTTTCCCTCTGCCTCAGAGCAGTGGACCAGTGTCTGGGCTTTGCCACTACATTGAGCAGATATTAGACAAAAGTCTAATATTGATCTATGGGAAAGCAGCCCATTCCCATTTTGCCCTTACTGTATGCTTAACAGAAAAGAACCAGAGGCAGTGTGTGGATGGAGTAAAAGATGAAAAAAGTTTTCTGCTGGACTCAAACCTCTTAAAGCAGTGTTTTTTTTAAATAAAATGATTGCAATGCACCATTTTAATTAAGTTCTTGTCATCTAAATCCATTTTAATAAGTTAGACTAAGGTAGAGCTACCACAGCGACAATCTCCATTTCACTGGACCTCAGAACGGGAAAAATATTGCTCTCATTCCAACTGCTTTGCCCATCTTTCTCTGAGTGATTCAGCTGTTTTGGATGGATTTATCAAGCGACTTGGAAAACTGCAAACGAGTGAGAAGAGGACTGGGGAGTAGAGCTGATCAAGTGGTTTACTCTAATGAGGCCTGTCAACAGCGTTCTGCCTATAAACAAATAGGGTTGACAGATGACACAATGGCGGCAGTCGTTCCCTTCTCTCCAGCAAACCACCTGTCGATGTCACTTTGGACTCCAGCAAATGTGTTGCTTTGTCGAGAAAGCTTACGGCCACCTTCTCTCCCTCTCTCTCTCTCTCTCTCTCTCTCTCTCTCTCACAATCAGTCTTGCTTGCTCTTTCTCTTCTTTTAAACTCCGCCTCAAAATTTTGTAGGGCATCGCAGAAAGTCATTAGTTATTATTTGCTTTGCTGTCTCTCTTCCCACACAGATGCTGTCACTTGACAGCTCTCTGCCTGTGCTCAAGAAATTATGAATTATGCTTGTGTCTCACTCTCTACAGGGGCGGCAAATGGGAAGCACCAACTGTAGAGTTTCTTCTTTGTTTATTGCCTTCTCAAAAATGGTCTTTTCTAACACCCCCACCCCACCCCCCACCCTCCAAAAAAAACACCGGCTCACAGCCTGTCAATCTTAACTACCACAGTTACCAAAAGCACCGATTGCACCATATTGTGACAAACTGCCTAATTTGTATCAGCATTTCAGAAAGAGAAAGAAGCTCACTTTTTTTTTGTTGTTGTTGTCATTTATATCCAGCAAAGTGGAGACCACCCACCACGAAATGTTCTCCATTTCTTAATTTTACCTCAAACACCAGCATGGATTCATCACCGTTGCCCCAATGCCATTCACTTGGGTTTAATTGGTATTCATTCATAAGTCTGCTCAGTGTGTCGCAAGCTGTGCAGCCTCAGTATGAGGCTGTTTGACTTTAGTAAGAGCATGTCAGATTAAAATGTAATTCATCAGAGAGATTGGAGGCATAAGAGTCAGGGCAGGCTTTTGGTCTTTTGCAGTTCCCAGCACATTGCATATTTCGCTCTTTAATCCAGTGGTGGGTATAAGGCCCGGCAGCTCCAAAAGACTCTGAGAAAACACATGTGACAGGACCTAAGCTGATGATTCACATTAAATATGGGTGCTGTATACCCATTTGAAGCCATATGACAGGATGGCGAACAACTGGGGGCTTGCAGCTTGTTGTCTAAGAGGATTTTCAAATAGACTGGATTCTTTTTTCCTCGCCTTCTTTTATGCATTCAATATAATAAGAGCATTGTGCAGTTTGCTGTGGTCACTTCGTTTTTTGTGTTATATAATGTGGTATATTATTGTGGTGTCACTTGCACAGGAAGCCTTTATACATCGCTATGTGTAGTTCAGATTATTAAGGCTAATTCTTCTATAGCTGATTTAGCTTTCCATTCAGAACTAAAAACATACAGCATGCTTGCCCGGGGGTCTGTGTTTCTGCCAATTTCCTTAGTGATGCTATCTGAGCTCAGCATAGAGAAGCAGAAAGCACCGATTTAGGAAGTGTGTCAGTCCTTCCTAAGAACTTGTGCATAACTAATCCCGTAAAACCCATTGATCACTGATGCAAGCCTTTAGACATATCGAGATATCGATTACAGATTCTTTAAAGACGCTTATTTAGAATTCAGGGCTTTCCCATTTCAGTTTTCCCTTTTAACTGCAGCTTAACACATGCCCTAAACAGAGGCCTGTTTCCAGCCTATAAATGCTTCATCAAGACTTGACCCACATGAACACTGCTAATACTGGTACTCCCTTGAAATCATATCAAAACCCAAGCTCTGAAGGTTCAGTTTTGGGCATCAGAATGGATGTAGGAAAGACAATGCCAGTTGATCCACAAGTTCAGGCAGGCCCCAAAGTCAAGTTCTGCTGCAATCCCAGCAGATCAACTGATCTCAGTGCCAGCCCACATCAGCTGATAGTTCAGCTGATACATTTCTATGAAGCCACACAGGGCACACTATTTAACCTTGTGTTGGCCTGCTGCACATCTGTGGGTCACTTTGCAGCCCATGTTTCATTTCAGATTCATTGGATTAAAATCTAAAGGGTTTAGGTGAAGTCTCATGCATTATGTATGTATGTCTCTATAATCTCCAAATGCATTATGTACTCCTGGAGTAAATTAACCTGGTATTATAAATGGTGCAAGTCCACCTAAAAAGGAACCAGGAGTTTCCTTTTTAGTGGGACCCGTTTTAAATTTTACTTTATCTCTGCTTTCGCAATCATTCTCATTTGGTAATTGATTAGATTTAAGAAAAGCTCCTTTCTCTAAGATTCCACAGTACTGACATTTTACATGTGTTTGCATGTCAGAGGTTCCTTAAGTTTGAAATGTAACTATAGATCATAATAACATCTTGCATCATGTCGTTTTCTGAGTGAGGACAGTCCTATTATGTTGTATTGAAGTTTCAACTGGTAGTGCAGACACAGATCCCAGTGTATTTATCTTTAAATGAAATGAAACAATATAATATAAAGAAGTGAGAATATCACACTCCATTTTTTAAAAGAAGACCCATAATTAGATGAGCATTGTTTATTGAAGCTTGCATATTCTGTATTCTTTCAAGCAGAAGTGCAACGCTAACACAACACTTTTATGCCGAATACAGAAAATTAAACTTGTGTTAATACTTTTTTAAAAGTGTCAAGTAATTGAAGCAGAAAACTGATTTGGATTATGCTTTTTCTAAAGCTATAATGGGCAGTATAGATGTTCTGCTTCTGGTACTGGTAAAATTAAATATACTGCAAAGGTATCAATGTCATTACTACATGAAAAGAAAAATTACATGGTCACCAGGTACCTGTATTTATGAAATAAGTATGTAAAAAAGTGATCCAGCAGCAGTAATTCTATGTTCAAAGCTGATTAGTAAAAATTTTCAAATTCTTTAATACAAAAATAAAATTAAAATAAGATTTGCTAGTCTACAGTGTAGACTAGCATTTGAGTGTGGAATTAAAAATTAGCTCTCCCTCAGGAGTGCCAAAAGAAAAAAATAACAGCGTGTGAGTCTCTTTTAGGGAAACACTGTGGACCAATGACAATTGCTTTATTAAGCTGTCCTCAAGTGAAGTCCCCTAAGACAGCTAAAACCTGGAAGTACAGTATTTGAATGATTTATATTGTGAAGTAGTACTTCAATTTAGTTCAATTCTGTTTTATGTACACAGCACCAAATAACTACAATACTTGCCTAAAGGCACTTTATATGGTAAAGTAAAGACTCTATACTATTGGCGAGAAAATTTGACCAATCTGACAACCCCCTATGAGCAAACACTTGGTGACAGTGGGACAGAAAAACTCTCTTTTGTGTATCGCAGGAAGTCCTCCAGTTGATGAACCTATAGTAGCCTTCACTGTAAGCTTTATCAAAGGAAAGTTTGAAATCTAATCTTAAAAGTCGAGGGGGTGTCTTCTGTATCCAAACTGGAAGCTGGTTCCACAGAAGAGCGGTCTGATAACTGAGGGCTCTGCCACCCATTCTACTTCAGGAACCATAGGTAAACCTTCAGTCTTAGACCAAAGTGTTCTATCAGTAATACCATAATGATCAGTTTATGCAGCATAGCGAATGTATGTGTATCTGTTTCCTAACTCCTCCCAGATGCATTAATCAATCTGAATAAAACTGCCTATGGGACCAGGATTATCAGTGTCTATACAGCAATTTTTAGTCAATACCAATAGGTGGTAGTTGCAGTCTTTTTTTTTAAATTTGTCTTTTATCTTCATGATGTTTGCCTATCAATTTTTTTCCTTGGAACAATCAGTCTCTTATGTACTTTCTCCATCATTAGAACAAAGACTTCACCTTAAATCGTTCTGAAAGGTAATCCTGTCTGATCCATTTTGCTATGTCTAGCTCCTTAGTCTGTTGTTCTTTAGTACTACTTCCGTACTTTGAGGCACTTAGAATAACAGTTGAAATATTGCACACCAGCTTCATTTGCACTCAGTGACTGTCCTTGTCATTGGTGGCTTTTGATATCTGTGAGACTGAACAAAGTTTAAAAAAAAAAAATCAATTTCTTCTGACTTTTTATTCTCTCACCCACTCCCTTCTCTCACACACTTCTCTGTTATTCTGCTTCTTCCTCTAATCATATGTCTTGCCTTAAGCAAGCTACATTTACCTTTTCATATATATATATATATATATATATATGGAACTTCTTGGATTGGATTGGAGATCAACTTCTTCACCTGCTGCCAGTTACAAGATTTTTTTTCCTGAAGTGGTGGTACAGAAAAATGTCCTGAGTAGTGATGGGAATCAAAAACCGTTTTTTGCAGAAAACCAGTTCCCAGTAGTCTAATTCCATGGCATTGTTAGTCATCTTACTTCTTGATCCAGCTTATCCCACTTACTTGCACTGATACAATCGGCTGGTTTCAGTTTGTATGCTGGACGAGAAAAATAGTGGCACAGTCTATAGCATGGATATGGATTTTTAATTTTTATTGCACAAAAGGAAGAGCGCGATGATAAAGTGCAAACTGCATTCAGGACAGAAATAACTGCATTATACTGCTAACACAACTTCGGCTCTTTGCAAGCACCTGCACAGAGAGCATGCTAACACTAATTTAGCCAAGACCTCAGAGTGACATTAAATCTGAGTGAATGCTAATCCCACCCCAGCAACCAGACTCTGAATCTCAACAGGTAACAAATGGATGAGCAGTCATGCTGCAGCCTCCATTTCTACCTGTTCACAATTCTACAGTAGAATGACTGTTGAGATCACTTTGAAGTCTCTTTGTGCTGGTTTTCATCTTTTCTGTGTGTTGTTGGCTTTATGTTCATACCTAAATACTGAGAGAAAGATCATATGTGTGTCTTCATTAGGACAGGGATTTGTGTTGGTGTGTGGGATTTGACCACACAGCATGTAATTAATTTGCATGAATCTAATGTATTCGTTATGCTGCTTAGTGATGGTGGTGACTCTCGAAGGAGAGCCAGTGAGAACCCAATGAGAATCGATAACTAATCGAATTGATAAGCAATGGAATCAGAATTGCTAAATTCTTATCAATTCCCATTCCTAGTCCTCAGCATTAAAAAATTCCATGAACTGGAGGTTAAACTTAAGCACATGTATTTAAGGACTAACATGCTTAGCCAGGCAGAAAGGCCCTCAGAGATGACAGACCTGGCTTCTTTTTTACTACACTTTCCAGGACTTTTCCCAATCTAAAAGAAACAGTTAGAGAATACTTCTCTTTGAACAGCATGGAAAGCTGTGTTTGCTAATTCAGAAAAAGAACAAGAACAGACTTCATGGATGGAAGAATTTTGGCAGTTATTGAAGAGAATGAAGGGCAGCTATTGGTCACTGAATATTTATATTTATTTTAAATTTTGTCTTGGTTCACTAAAAATTAAGAATTAAAAGTGAGATGGGAAAATTGTTGTAGTTGCCCAATAATTCTGCATGCTAAAAATGTTTCCACAATAAAAATAAATGTTATTTTTTCTTTATTAGAAATTCAGTTTGAGGTTCAGTAACATTGTGCACCGTTTGAGAGCATTGTATTTGTTTAACAATAAGATTAAGCCTAACGTGTAGAATGTTTGATATTGAACTTACTAAAAAATTGTTTCACACTTTCAAGTTCCCTGCAAGATAAATTGCAACAATTTGTAGATCAAGGAAGTTCAACTCAAAATGTATTTGCCTTTGGAACTGTATAGTTCGTAAAAGAATGAAGTCCAGTTTTACCTTTTCACATTATGGTCTTATTAATAGTACAATGGCTCCCTGATCTGGAATGTTAAGAAGCTGTTAGTTTGTTTTAGATTTATGTCATGTTAGAAGTAACAAATATATTACAGTGCACTGCCTCTATTTACAGTTGGGAACATCTTCTTGTAACAAATGTCACAGATTTAAAGAACTGGCACATTCTAAAGTGTGTAACACTACACATGGGCACACAGAGTTGCTAACTCTCTTACCTTCTCTGTTGATCCAGGACTGAAGGTGCGTGAAGTGATGATCAACGTGTCACGCCAGCAGGTGGAAGATTTCCATGGTCCTGAGGACTACTGGTGTCTCTGTGTTGCCTGGAGCCACTTGGGCACATCCAAGAGTCGAAAAGCTACTGTTCGCATCGCTTGTGAGTTTGCAATTCTCCCCTAAGATATGAAAATTTAGGGCACGAATTTTCAAGTTTATGTGAAAGGGAAATGGTATAAACAGTCAAAGGTTTAACAGTAAACTTGTGACTTTAGTTTTGGCTTGCGATCTTGATCAGAATAATCATACAACATATTTTAGAGAAGATGTTCATTAAACAGAAAAGAACTCTAATTATAGATGACAACCAATCATGCATATATGACTCTGCCTTTCATTTGATCTCAAACTCAGTCCTTTTCCTGTACTGTAGGGTACTTTATGATGCTATAGATGCCACCATATTTGGTCCATAAATATGATTTATACTTTTACTTTGAGGACATATCCTCCAATTTACACATCAAAGTGTGTGCTGGGAGTGCTAGTGCATATGTGGAAAAAGTGGCATAAAGGCTTTTCTGTCTCCAAAGGGAGCCATATGAAGTTTGATAAATGTGATGATACTTGTGTCAGCATTGTTTGTGAGAGAAGACTGCAAGATTGAAAATGAAAAATAATCTGGGGGTGTGGAGTTAGAAGGAAGGGGATTTACTGGGGCTTATCTCTGCTTGAGGCTAGAGGATAGGGATATATTAGCTGCTAATACTCTGACACAATGAAACCTCTTAGCAAACTATCAGTGGTACAGGAGGGTTGTGGGTAATGTAGGCAAAAAAAAATGTGTAAAGCTAAATCAATGGAGAACTCTTTAACTGGTCTTTGTAATGAATTGCATGTTGACCCTGATAAGACCCCTGGACCAAAACAAAGTATACAAACTATACTGCAGAAGTTCAGCTGAGAAATTTAAAGGCTTGAACCTGCAGAGATAGCCAGCTGTTTCTTGGCCACTAATAGAGCGAAGGATAAAAGAGAGATGACATAAAGTCCTCAAGCACATTGAATTAGTGTATGACTAGCTCTCAGGTACTGGAAAAATGATTTTCCTCACATAGGTCTGTGTGATAGCTTTATAATGACATCAAATGACCACTTAGACTTCTCTGACATATGATTTACAGCATCTGTTCCCAACAAAGGACAACAACCCTGTTTCCTTGAACCAAAATCTGTGACCACAGCCAGCTAATATAGATTTTTTTTAATCAAATGAATAATTAATTCCCAGAAAATAATGTTGTCTAACCAAGTGGGAGACTTTTTTTTTTCTTTTCAGCTACTGATGTCCAGCAACCAATACTGTTTTCAATTTTTAGAGCTCATCTGAAAGATGTTGGAAAACAAATCTGAAGCTGTGGAGTAAAAAAGACATTAATTTAGCAAGGTTCATGTTTGCTTGACACTACTATGCTGGTAGAGGTAATGCCAGCATAAACTGAACCTCTGATGGAATCGTGAGCTGTATTCAGAACAAGTATAATGGCACCCACTGGTTAGCAAGGTCCCGTTATGAAGCCTCAAGCTGAGTGCTTTTAATATTGGTATTTGTAAATGAGACAGGACAAACAAGGAGTGGGCTTAACTGAGAAACTGACAAACCACACTCTGCTTTGTCCAAGTTTTTGAGACTAATTAGAACAGTAGTAGCTGAATTGCTCTGTGAGTAATGCGGGCTCCTTTTTCTAGCAAAGAAAGAGAATGCGTCATCCTAGCTTAGTGGCCCATTACGTTAGCAAACAAAATTATAACCCTCAATCAAAAGTGATCTACTGTATTTCTTTGTTAGCAATGGTTAAAAAGCATAGAAACACAGATAAACTGAGAGGTTCTGTTGAAAATGCACTTCTTTATCTTATATTAAGACATTTCAGAGTTTAAATGTGTAGTTAAACTTCTTTAGATTGACAGAAAGGAGAGTTTCCCCATCTGGCCCACTTCAGATCAAAGTGTACTATATGTAAACTGACTCTGATGTCCCTGCTTTAGGCTGAATAACAAAGGTTCATGATAGACAACATCATGTATAAATATTTCACAGTTAAAATAATCTCTCAAATGTTATTTTCAGTCATACAATTACAACACAGCAGAAAATGAACTGATCATGTTGACAATATTTGGAAATAGTATCTCTTAGCCTGGTCTTTTCTCAGTCAGAAGTGCAAGAAGTTAGAAGAGTGAATGCCTTGAATTAATACATAGCCACAAGATCATGCATTTATTCATAATGTGTAACTGTCAATATAATTTTTCCTTGATTTATTGATGCAGGCATGTACTCCAAGGGTCAATATGTAAAAATACTAGTTGATACAGCATTTAATTAGATTATTATAACATAACCATATTATAACAAAATATTTATAAAAGAGATCCAGAATTAGTGTAAAACAGTCTGTTATGGCTACCAAATTTGGGAATTTAATGATTTTCAATATGTGTCTCATGTTTTATTCCAGTTGTTTAACCTTTGGTCCATTTGCTTACTTTATGTAGTACTCTGAAGAAAATGTTGCACACTCCAACTCCAAAGTTGTAGCAATCAGTTGTATTTAAATAATGCCATTTAACAAATTCACAAAACTATCTGGCAACTGATTTGCAGTGTCTGTGCCCAAACAGAGTGGAGTGTACAGACAACAGAGCCCTCTCCTTGGACCAAACTGCACGAGCACAGCAAGCTGATTTTATCTTGAATCTGATTTTTCAGCAATAAAATAATCAATTCCCAGAAACAAAATGCTGTCTAATCAAGTTAGACACAATCAGCTACTTTTAGCCACTCCTGTCTGAGAGCAATACTGCTGCTAGAGTTAGAGGTTACAGAATCTGTAAGCCAACTAAAAAGTCAAAATAAATTAAATACAGTAAGAAAGCAAAGTATTTTTTTGTCCTTTGAAAGAATAAAGAATATGTTTGGCAAATGGCAATAACTGTCGAGCTCTTTATCTACTGAGATTTGGATGTCACTATGTTTCCAGTCATTTTGCACTGAATGTAGCTGCCAGCTGAGCTGAGGTTTTGACTGCAGGCTCAACACCTTCCCTCCTCTGTGTGGATGCAAGGAACCTCTTGTGATCCCAAGGGTTCATGAAACCCATTCATAACTGAAGTGAAAATTTCAAAGGCACATTCCTGCTTTATGTTTTAACGGGTTTTCAGTGAATAGCTGCAGCGCAATAAGCTATCAAAGGCAGTTTGGAAAATTGGCCGAATAGGATCTGTCACTATTGTATGCACATGAGTGCCCAGGATGATCATAGCAATCCTCGCTCACTTCATCCATCCAGCATATCCTTCAAACCACCTTGTTAACAGATTACCCAGCACAGGGCCATTGGATCCTCTCTATTGTATACAGGCTACATTGGATTTTGAAGGTCGTGGTGTGCAGAGCCAGTGGGGCAAGCCGGCGTGTTAGCTGCTAAAGAGAATTGAGGCCAGGCTGACCGTGACACTTGACACCTGACAGCAGCCTCTTATCTCCCCAAACAGACCTGAGGAAAAACTTTGAGCAGGACCCCCAGGGGAAGGAGGTGCCAATCAATGGGATGATTGTTCTGCACTGTCGTCCTCCGGAGGGAGTGCCTGCTGCAGAGGTAAGTCCACCGCTCCTCTGCTCCGCCTGTCCCGAAAGAGGAGAAGCTTATACTCCCACTGAGCAGAAAACATACGCATCAGAGTGGATACTTATTCTGTGAATGTAGCTCTGTGCCACTCAGAAAGTCAATTCTACCTTCAGCTCTGCTTTCTCTGACCTTTAAGAGATTGATATAGTTGTGTTTAGAAACTAGCGATAAGTGCACATAAATATTTGGACACAAAGGCACTTGTTTCAAAGTCAGCTAGACACCTTCTGATGAAGAGGATTCACAATATAGCTTTTAATCCAAACCTCTATCCACTATATTATCAATAACATATACACATCAACCTTTCACATGTTCTCTTAGCCATGCAAACCAGAAACATCTGGCTTCAAATGCAGAAGTGGGATGCTGCGCCCTGTCCTCCTGGATTCTGATGTTTGATCTGTCAGCTCCTACTGCGTTCATAAAAGGGCTGATTGTGCCTTGCAATTACTACATGGATATTCAGGATAGGGATTGCACCACTGCACCTAAGAAATTATTTACAAAGAACAGTGGATATTTTTCACTTGTCTGTTATCTGGGCTGAGTTTATTTACATGCACATCTTGTCCCATTTTCTCCCTCAAAGTCTGTTTCTGGGGAGGCTCATATATCACAATTACCATGAGAAACTTCATTAGTTATGGCTTTGATATGATCGAGACCTCTGATCTTCTGCAGCTTTCATTAGTAAATTGTAGGAAGATATATGCACCATACGCAAAGAGACAAAAGTAAATATGTCTTTTCCATATAGCTTGAGTCTTCATCAAACAAAACTGTCATATTGGTACCAACTGTGTTATCTTCCTTTGTCATGAAAAATTACATAGTTTGTTTTCTAGCGGCCATAAGTATCATAAGGCATTTATTTACCCTTTCTAAAGCTGAGCAGTCGCCAATAGGGGCAAGAATACATTCAGGTTTTCAAGGGTAAGTTCATATCATACATGCATATCATCTTTTTTCTTAACTTTAAAAATTTATCAGATATATTTATGGCAACAACTGTACACTGAAGTGACTGTATTTCCTACTTGTGTTGTTGAATGTCCTCAGGTTTCTTAAGGTCTGCAATGCAGAAGCCGAACATTTCTCTTATTCATTGGTTTCTCATTTAAATTCCCATTAAATGAAACATATTTATTATTACAGTAAAAACAAGCAGCGGAAAATGTTGGATTTTATCCATATTACAAACTCCTGATCCACATTATTGGTTACATTTACTTCAGCGTGCAGATTATCACCGTGTTTTACTGACAGCAAAAAATCTCAAGATGCGGTTACAGCAGCAACTTGGCTTGATGTCTTATGCATTTCTTCATCACATTAAACTTTCTTGACACAGTAATCAAAGTGAAAGATACTGTATATATCTGCTAACTGGGAGTCTTTTAGGAGGAGGACTTAGGAATTTTTAGTAGTTTAAAGCTTAAAAACTCGTCACGACCGTGTAGGTGTTTTGATAAAGTTTGATTATCTGTATTTATGCTATAATTAGACAGCACACTGACTGTCATCAGATCCTTGCTATGTAGGTGTAGTGTAATTAAAGTTTTGTTTCCACCAAAAGTCCACCAAAACCATAAACACTTATTAGGTTAGACCTTCTTTTTTTTTATTCTAAGCAGGTGCTTTTATCTTCACAGATACAAGGCCTTGGCTTAATAATCATCCCATCAATCGTATTAGTTATTCCACCATGTTCTGTTTTGTGGTCCTCAGCTTCAAAGCTTACAAGTTCCCAGGTCCTATAAGATCTCTCAGTATATGATACAGTGTTCTGGCTAGAATGTTTGAGTAAAGGAGTACATTCATGTCTTCAGAAACCTCAGTAAATCTTTATCTTGATTTTGAGAATGCCAGACACTGGGACACAAGTCAAATCTCCATTTTATGGTCAGGTTAAAGCTGATTACTGCAACAAAAGTCAATCAATTAGTAGACTATATTTTTTTAATGTTTTATTTTCTAGCATTTTATACAGCTAATTATCAAATTATTATTTGAGAACATCTTTCTGTTATTTTCTGAGTTTCTGACTTTGTATACATAAATGTGGCAAGTAAAAATAGGAGCACATGAACATTCAGATAGAGGGTGCAAACCCCTGTCATCTTTTAGCTAACATTTATTTTATAAAGGTTTAACTGTTACTGGATGTCTGTTTTTTAATGTCCGTTACTTGATAACCCTGATAACATGTCAGGTGAAGCAAATATGTACCGGGAAAGAGCTGTTAACACTTTGTTTAAACACAATGATCAATAAAATACAACAAGTGCAAAAAAGTTTAGTTTAACTTTAAAGCTAATATTTACATGTCTAATGACCATCTGAATGAAATTGCTCAGGCTCAGGTTTAGGCCACATAACAGTCATACAGCATTGTTATATAGTATTTATATGTTCTTTTGGATTTTTTGTCATATATTCAGTAATCATAGTGAGCTCCATCTCTGAACATGTTTTTATCTAATGTTGGCTCTTTATGAAGTCAGTAAGAGCAGATTTCCCTGATATGGTCACCTCAGGTGTGCTCTGGATGTGAGCACAACAGTCGCACCCATGCTCTTGCTTCTGAACCTTCTGTTCATGAGGGGCACCCAATCAGAAGAAAGTTACCTTAAAGGAAGTTGGGATGGAGTTGAAATGGCTTGTTTTAAGGTGAGGATGAATTGAGGGACTCCACCAAGCCTCAGTATATCATAAAAAAAAGGATTATTTGAATTGTGTATCAAGCAGAGCTACTCTAATAGAGCGGAAATATAAAAAGCCAGAGCCGAAAAGAAAATTTGGTTACCTCTAAAGAGCATTTTGTTGTTATTATTATGCTTTTTGCTTTAAGCATTTAAATCATGGTTAGAGGCAACTAAAACAGAGGCTCCCAGGGAGATGGTGGACACATGTTTCATACACAGTAATCTGCAGTACTCACTCATGAGGGCAAATAGTGTTCAAATGTAACCAAACGCACATTCTGCACCAAATGTCCATTCCTCTTATTTTTATGTGGACTTGCCGTAATCAGCATGAACAATATATGTGTGACTGCTGTGTGCAGAAAGCAGATTTAGGCAGAGGTCAGCTTCTCGCCCGCACTGTCTAAATGATTCAACATGAAAATGGAGGAGTGATGTCATTTTAGCGCCGCAGAACCCACAACATGGATAAAAATAGGTGAAGCTGAGCGGCTCAGACCAAATCGCAATGTCCCATCTAGTCCTTTGTCAACACAAATGAGCCTGGCCACAAGAGATGGGAGCACAGGGCACTGTGTAGGGAGCACAGGGCAGATATCTTCAGCCCAGTCGATTTCAGCGCACCTTGTCCATGAAATATTGAGATGGCATCCATGAGTGCGCTAGTATGAGGTTTTAGTGACTGCAGCTGCAGGATGGCTGCTGCTGGAGCAGGACCAATAGGATGTGAGAATCCCGTTTGAATTGCGGCGCATAGGCTGTGTTTGGAAATCAACCTCATCAAAGGATGTCAGTGTGAGCTAATGAGTCTCCAGTCACTCGCGATGGAATCATTTTGCATCATATGGCTACAGCAGTTTATTTAGGCTGGAGTCTGACACTCAGCAGGAAGGTCTCCTCCACTCTGGAGATCTTTATTTGCACGAGGGAGGGGCCATGGCAGATGTACTGTAGTCCACCTCCTTTTCTTTCATTTAGTTATTCCTCCTACTTTGTAACAGTCAGCGTTGTTTGTCTTTTTTGTTTCTTTCATTTATGTACAGAAACCCCTCTAAAACCATGAATACATTATTATGTATGATGAAGAAAAGCACTGACCTCACATCTGAGAGTCTGGAACCAGCAAACACTTGGCATTTTGCTTACAGACGCCAGCCAGACAGGTTTTAAGAAGTACTTTGATTTATGGCATTGTTAAATTATCTTATTGAGAAAAATGTAAATGTTTTTCATGCCACAAGTTAAATTTACAGGACACACATTCATTGTCTCCAATTTGCCCTTAGTGTATGGACTAGATCCTTCAAGTTTCCTAGCTCAGTCGACTGTTGTGTATCGACTGCACAGGTGTTCCAAACAGCATGTTTAATGCAGGTAAAAAAAGCACTGAATGAAAGTCTTGTCCTAAATCCTGTATGCTTTATGGTGTTTATATAAATATCCATTAAAGTGAGCTACACAATGACACAATGATGAGCCAGTGAGCTGCAGATATCTACTGTATTAGTTTGGCTTCATTAAGTAGTTATGAAAACATATAATAGAGCAGTGTCATTTTTAATTGTGAAGACCTGTACAAAGTCATCCAAATGTTCTGATTCTGCACTCATGCAGAGTTAAGTTTCCTCTTTAAAAAGGTGCAGTAGGTCAAGTGGAAGATTAAAGTTGTTACATCTAGGCTGACACTTGTGAGTAGGAGTGAGTGCTTTATATCTCTGGGGCTCAAGTTTTGCATCTTAGACAACACGGTGCTTGCTGAAACTTCTGATTGGGGGAGCTTGTGTTGTGGCTGTGAACAGTCAGACAGAAAGCTCTGCAGACACAACGCAGGACTCTGAAAACTACTTATTCTGCTCTGCACGTTTCCTTCTTCCTCCGTGAAGGGGGAAGTGTGTTCTTAGTGTCATTTGTCTGTCTGTCTTTCTGTCTCTCAGCAAAACAGAGAGTGTTACCTCTCTAGGTCACTTTCTTTGGAAATATAGGGCACACCCAAGTCTTTCTAGTTATTATTATTGATATACTTCAGTCTAAATCAAATATAAATCTGTAAGCCAGAAAATTGACAGCAGTCACAAGCTAAGAACTCCATTTATTCATTCATTTATTCAATTTATATATTTATTTTTATGCAAATATATTCCCAATACCCTATAGCCCTGTATAGACAAACTGTACTTTCTCTTTTGTTTGAGTAAAAAAAAATGTTATAAGTGATCATACAAATGCATAATGTTGTGTAACTGCATAATGTTAACTACAATTCTTTAAACCTCAGCAACTTGTAAGAAGTCAGCAAGTTTAAGTCTCTAATTAAGAAATTGTAAAAAAAAACAAAAAACAAAAAACCAAACAAATAAAACAAACAAACAACCCCCCCAAAAAAAACAGATAATGAGACACTGATACCTCCAGGTAGTGTTTGGTAAAATGAAATGTTGGACTTTCCCCAATTAAGAATATTCCCTCAGCCAGGAATACATTTAAACCATTTATATTCATTCATTTATTTATTTTTTGTTTGTTTCATTTAATGAGTTCTAACCTTTCAGACTTTCCAATACATTTGAGGAGACAAAAACCTTTAGATGATACCAGGGGTGACTGTAAACCTCCTGGTGATAAAAATATAACTCCCTGGAAGTTGTCTAACTGTGATTGGCAGGTTTTTACTAAGAGAACTAGGAGAATTGGGAGTTTATTTTCTAACAAAAAGGTTGGAGAAAAAAAAAAAACTTCTTTTACCTGCTTCATAGAGCAGCCATGCCGGCACTTCAATCTTCTACAGTATCTTCAGGTCACAGGTTTCCATCTCACTTCTGCACCACATCCCACAACAACTGAAGCAAAAGTGAGGGTAGGAAACGTAAGAGTGCCATTTGTGATGCATGCCCCGACAACAGTGAAACCTGAGGTGGCAGACTTACACTCAAGAACACGCTCAAAGAAAAAGAAACATCTTTTTAAAAGGCTTTGTAGCACAATTTCAAATACTGGCATGGAAATTACAACTGAGTACTAGTGCAGCTCCAATTATTTGCTGTACTCAAGAGGAGAAATAAAATTTTTCATATATTATAGTATATAAATACTATTACACAAAAGATTAAAAATATACTAATCATATTTGAGCTAAGTTAAAAAGGTGGCCTCTAGTGACAAATAGAGAGCAGTAAATATTAGCGTATCTTAGTTTTTCATTGACTTGCGCTGATAAAGATTATTTTCATCCAAGTAAAGGATGTGCTTTAGCAATAGAACGAGGAAAAAGGAAGACACCAACCAATCAATGAATCAACCAGCTAACCAGTCTACATGTGGACTATTTGTAGCCTGTTTTAGGTTCCTCTTATCAATACCCTTTGATCAACATATTCACTCAACCAACACATGGATACTTTGATTTTTAAGCTTATTAGTGTTTTATACATTGGAGCTTACTAACTAGCTTGATTAGGTCTCTGTTTGCTACATACCCTGGTTCAGACATCTAAAGGCAACTGTTATGTTCAGCATGTTCAGCAGTTATATAATGCTAAAAAAAAACAAAGGAATAGTTTTTAATGAGAGCATAGCATCAAGTCCATTAAACCTCTTTGATACTGATCTGGTCAGTTAAGTTGTAGAGCATGAACAATGTATGTGTTAATGCTATGTGCTTTTGGTATCTATTATGGTATGTGTTTCTTTATCCAAGGAGCAACAGGATGAGCACTGCTAGAGCCCTACAAAATGACCTCAAACGGGCCACTGGTGTAAATATCTCTGACCAAACAATCAGAAACACCTTGGGCATGCCTGGCTCTTGTTCACTCAGCTTTTTCACTCTATGTGCTTACACACCACTCTGCATTTAAGCATTACTTACATTATTAATCTCTGGCTCTCCTCCACAGAGTGTTTATTTCATCCCTGATTTGCTACTATCACACCCAGTCATGGCAGATGGTTGCCCCTTTCAGGGCCTGTTTCTGCTGGAGTTTCTTCCTCTTAAAAGAGTTTTTCCCTTCCGCTGTTGTCTAGTGCTTACTCATGGGGGGGGGTCATTTGATTGTTGGGGTTTTCTCTGTATTATTGTAGGGCCTCTCCCACAAGACATTTGAGGTGGCTGCTATTGTGATTTAGCACTATATAAATAAGATTTAATTGAACTGCAAACTCCACACAGAAAGGCTCCTGCCAGATGGTGGAGTCAAACTCAGGACCTTGTTGTTGTGAGACAACAGGGCTACTAACCCCATGTTTGTGTGGGTTCTCTCTGGGTACTCCAACATCCTCCCACAGTCCGAAGACATGCAGTTACTCATGTTAGGTTAACTGGTGAATCTAAATTATCCATAGGTATGAATGTGAGTATAAATGGCTGTGTCTTTTTGTGTTAGTTCTGGCGACCTGTCCAGGGTTTACCTTGCCTCTTGCCCTATGGTAGGTGGGATATGCTCAAGCCCCTCCACGACCCTGATAAGCACAGGCAGAATAGAATGGATGGATGGATGAACTGAACAGATGCATGAAGAAATCTAGCACAATTTTTCCCCATTGAGCTCAAAGTGGTCCTTTAATTTTTTTGGAGCAGTATGTTTATTATTTCGTTTTTAGGCTTTTTAGCTTGTTCCAGAGCTGCTTTTTCTATGTTAACATGACATTTGAACATCATAGATAGCTCATTTGAAACATGCGACAACTGGGATTAATGTTGGACTGATGTAATATCTAGCTATAAAATGTTTCAGTGTTACATCAGCAACAGCATGCAGTAGAAAAATAAGCCTAACTCTAGACTGGAATACAAGTTGTGGGACTTGTATTCCAGTTTTAGAGCTACATGCCTTTGTATTCTAACACGCTGTAGTGAAATAATAGCAACTGAATGAATCTATTAAAACTTTCTTGAATCTGCTTGAAAAATAAACATCTTCATCACAATGGTATAAATTGTATGTACTTTAGCTGAAATGCTCTTAAATCAATAATTATACCCTCTCAGCCATTTCACATCATTTCTTTGTAAAGAAAACCGATTCAGGCTTTAACGCCCAGACATCCTTAGACATCCATTTAAGACTTAATCAAAAGTAAAGTATTTGTTAGTGGATTTTTAAGAATTCAAAGTGGGGATGAAATTAATGTAAGCATCACAATTTAGCTTCCCAGTGGTTTTTTTGCAATAAAATACCTTCACATGTCATATTCAGAGAGCTGAGATTAATTTGGCTATGGTTAGAGAACACAGGAGGAGCTTATTTGCAATTTTGCATCCAAAACCAATTCTCCACTTGTAGTTCACAGATATCAGGAGATGTGAATGCAGAGTAGATCTTTTAACTTGGGGAGAAAAGAGGTCCATGAGAGCCTTGTATAATGAGTTTCTTTTGAGAGGTTACTCTTAGAGAAAGTGTGAAATGAACAGCCGAACTGACAGCCAATTTCAGCTTCCCTGAATGAAAGGCTTTAATCCAAGATGAATCCCCTTGATCTACAGTGGCTCAGGTAGACAGGCTACAGCACAAAGGAGCATCAACTAAATGCTCCTGCACCGTGATACAAGCTCTCCTCTGGTGAGCTTCACAAAGACATTGCGATGCTGCTCCGAAAACAAGTTAGCATTTAACTCTATCCCGCCTCTATTGCACTTGTTTCTACGTTGACATCCAACTCCTCTGTTATTTTCTCATAGGTCAGAGAAAAGCTCCTAGAGAGCAGATGATGAGCTTCATTATTAAGCCGAGCAATTACATCCCTCCCAGTCCAGGCCGCAGCCGGGCGCTCCCTCTATTTATTTCGTTAAGATAAGACAGATCGAGGTGGAATAGTAATGCAGCGCCTTGTAGCTCGGAGGGGAGGAGAGGTGGCATTTGGGAAGCAACAGGGGAGAGGGGATGGGCGATGCAGGCCCACTTTCTGTTCTCACGTATCATTCTTGATTAACCTCCGGAGCAGGAGAGCACAACAGAGCTGCAGATAGCTCCCCTCCGAATGAACCTGCCGCTGTTGGGCTGACTGTTCAGATGAACACAGCATGTCATGCTGAGTTCAAAGTGTATCTGTGTGTATGTGTGAATGCACACATACTTTTAATGACAAGGCCTGCTGATTGGTTGATGGAGAGATCTATTGGGAGGATCAGCCCTGAAGCCAGGAGTCTGATTTGCTGGTGTCACCTGATCACCAGGGATATGCCTAGTGGCACACTTAATCTACAGTGGCTTGCAAAAGTATTCGGCCCCCTTGAACTTTTCCACATTTTGTCACATTACAGCCACAAACATGAATCAATTTTATTGGAATTCCACGTGAAAGACCAATACAAAATGGTGTACACGTGAGAAGTGGAACGAAAATCATACATGATTCCAAACATTTTTTACAAATAAATAACTGCAAAGTAGGGTGTGCATAATTATTCAGCCCCC
>VVHJ01005192.1:0-10419 GCA_015107715.1 Tylochromis polylepis
CCGTCTCTCTCTCCCTCTCTTTGGGCCTGTTGTGGGACTATTACAATGACAGAGGCGATAAGGGACATTTATCACATGTGCGGCGGGGTGAGTGAGAAAAATCCCTCAACAGGTCTAGGGGGAGGACAGACACACACACACACACACGCACACACACACTCAGCATATAGACATGCAGAAATGCTTCCACACTGCATGCATGCATGTGAATGTGCACGCACCTGTGCACTTAAACAGACAAATAAACAGTGAGCGGTTGTGCATGCATACACACAACTGCATCAAGTCTCTTATACACACGCACACACACATAGATTGTAATGGTGAATCATCCTCCTTTTCCCCATTTCGTATTTTGCAGTTGACTGAGGCCAATTCCCCATAATTCAATACAGTTGAAAAATGAAACCCCGGTAAATCGCTACAGCGATTTTACAGATCCCCGCTTATCCTCATAATTCATTATTTCCAAACTGTAACAACATTACATTTCATTTGTAATGCTCCGCCTGCCTCAGCCATTTGCCAATTGTTATATCTTATTGTTTTCCCTCTCCAAGGGGGAGAAAAGTGAGTTGTTGGGGGAGAAATGGAGGCAGGCTGGGTAGCAGGGCTTGCTCCTACGCTGCCTATCTACCTGTTAGTCTGTCTCCATAGCTGTCTAGTTATTGTCCCGACTGGCTCTGCATCTGCCCTGTCTTCCCCTCCATCTGTCTGTCCTACTGTCTCACCAACTAACAGGCAACAGTGAACAAATGAGAACAGAGTTGCTGTCCTTATTGTGGTCAAGTAAGAATAAGCCTATTGTTTGCATCCTGACAGACACACATGCACTTACACAGACTGACTGGCTTATTGTTTTTTTAGCACCGTGGTACAGTCAGATCCACATCTGGACTGGTGCAGGGCAGAGACTGGTGCAAGGAAGGATGGAGTAAGGATGAGGAGGAGATAAGGAGGCAGGAGAGTAAGCATGGAAAAGGAAAGGATGGCATGTGCAGGGTGCATCGTGGTGGATGTGAAATAGGAGTGACCAAAAGGAGGACTAGAAGTCATGGAGAGCATCTGAGAGTGTAATGAACTGAAATGAAGACGAGAAGGTGTGATGATGAGCACTGGTGGAAGACGGACTGAGATCTTATATAACAGAAGCAGATAAAACATATAAAAAAAGAATGTTCACTACAAGCAAATGTTGTGCTTCTATGCTTTTAGAATACAGAGACACGAGCAGCAAAATTTACCAAAAGTGACATTACTGATTATACTGATTTCAGAAATCACTTAAACAGAACCTGTCTGACAAAGTGAAGAAGGCTAAAAGATCTCAAAAAGCAACACATCATGCCACGATCTAAAGAAACATTTGAGAAACAAAGTCACTGACATTTATCAGTTTGGGAAAACTTGGAACAGTGGCCGGCCTACCACAATTACACCAAAAGCACATCAGCGACTCATCCAGGAGGTCACAAAAGAACCCAGAAAGACAAAGAACTGCAGACCTCACTTACCTTAGTTAAAGTCAGTGTTCATGATTCAGCAATAAGAAAGTGACCGAGCAAAAATGGCATCTGTAGGAGAGCTCTAAGATGAAAACTACTGTTGACCAAAATGAACACAATGATGATCCCCAAGAATTTGGGGAAAATATTCTGTGGACTGATGATAGAAAAGCTGAACTTTCTGAACATTTTGAGCCCCGCTACATCTGCTGTTAAAATTAAAATGGAATTTCATAAAAAGAACTAAGTGTCAAACATGGTGGCAGTAGTGTGATGGTCTGGGCTGTTTTGCTGCTTCAGGACATGGACTGCCATAATTGATGGAACAATGAATTCTATCTTCCCATCAATTTGTGCCCTGAAGTTGAAGGTTATGCATCAGGACAATGATCCAAAACACATCAGCGAGTCCACCTCGGAATGGTCCCCCCCCAAAAAAAATAAAAATAAAAAATAAAAATGAAACAAAGATTTTGGAGTGCCCTGGACTTAAGTCAGATTGAGATGTTTTGGCGTGACCTTAAACAGGCCATTCATGCTCAAAGCCCTCCAATGTGACTGAATTAAAACAATTATCCAAAGAAGAGAGGGCCAAAATTCCTCCACAGCGATGTAAAAGACTCATTGCCAGTTATTGCTTTATTGCAGTTTTGCTACCAAGGGTGGCACAACCAGTCGTAAAGTTTAGGGTTCAGTAACTTCTTTGCACACGGCCAGGTAGATTTGGATAGTTTTTTCCAAATCTTTTTTTTAAAAAATACAGTCAAACTGCTTTTTGCATTTCCTCTGGTTAGCTTTGTCTAATATTAAAATATATTAGATCATTTGAAACCTCTAACAGAGAATTTAAAAAATGTTGAACCATCCATGATCCATGCTGGAATAAACTTGAGGACATAATGCCATGTTGATAATTCTGATAATTCTATTAGATGAGATTAGCTGTTTTTACACCCTCACAGAAAATCTTCACCTTCTCAGAAAACAATCACAAAAAAATTGCACTTTAACAGCGCGACCCATAAGCTTTTGTCAATACTGCAGGGGAATATGCTTTCACACCAGGCACTGCGACATGTCTCGAGAAGGGTGTTTGCAATATTTACAGCTTCAAAAAGACATTCTTCAAATAGGGAAAAAAAAATCACTTAGATCAACTACTGGAATTGCCATTCATCTGAGAGCTAAAAAACACACTTTGATATCTCTTTCTGTCTCTCTAACACACACACAGAGGCTGAGACACCAAATTTCCTGTAATCTTCCATTTATCACAGCTGTAGCCACTCTCCAGCCCTGCCCATGCTACTGTACCCTGTCACACTGCTGGCTAAACAAACTGCTCCTTGATGTATGAGGGCCTACACCGGCCATAAACTTATTCACTTTTAACTAGCGTGCTGCCGGCTTGCCGTGGCCAGACATCACCTTTACTGTGTGTGTAGCGTATGAAAACTGCTAGTGAGAAATTAACCCCCTGGGTACTGCTTCATAACTCACTTTTCTCTTTTTTTCCTCCCTCTCCTTTTCCTCCCTCCCTCCCTATCTATCCATCTCTATTCCTCAGCGCAGGCATTAGTCCTGTATCTATTACCCATTAGAGTGTGTGTGTGTCTTTGACAATAAAGGAAATGGCTCAGTAGAAGAAGAAGAAAAGAAGAATCGCGGGTCTTATACGTCTTCCTAAACGACAAACAGTTTCCTGTTCGAGAATGAATGGGAAGAGAAAGTCTGGACATCAGTCTCTTCTCTTCTCTTCTCTGGAAGCTACCACTACTCCCTCCTCCTTCCCTCCATTAATTGAGTACATGTAGATAAGACAAGAGAGTGTAAAGCCATAACCAAGATCGGGTTTATGGTTGAGCTTATGATGTTGGCACCTTGGCACACGTGTCAACCCACACCTACCTCACTGTTCTCCCATGGTGCTTTGCTGTTTTATTGACTATATGTATTTATTGTCTCCAGTCAGTCTGGAGTCAATTGGATGACGCATTAATCTGGTAGAACACGATTAACGATTAATTGATAGGTGCAGCGTTATCAATACTGTTGCCTCCTTGCTGTGAATGCAAAAAAAGAAGGTAATTGTACACACACACACACACACACACACACACACACACACACACATCAAGTAAAAATTCAAACATGTAAACAAGCACAAATGAAAGCACACACACCCCCACAGTTACATATGTACCACATCAAGCACTACCACCGAGTACACCCAGCTTGTAAAGGTTAATTATGTAGTTTTTTTCTTTCTTCAGCTTTTTTATGACTGCAGTAAGTTATAGCTACATGGGGCCCCTTCTTATCAAGCAATAAATTCATTAGTAGCTAACACACCTCGCTGGGGCAGCTCATTTAGTTCTGACAAACAAGATTAGAGGACAGAGGGGGCAAGAGGGTGGATCTGGACAGAGATCTGTGAGATCATACCACATGGATACACATACCTTTTTCAGCAGTGCGAGGAATGGAAAAAGCATGAAGCCTGAGGGCAGTGGGGGAGGCGCTGCTATCTGCAAAGTGTTGCCGACTGTTGTCGGCAATGGGACATATAAACTTTATTTAAATCGCAAATGCTACTGTTGAATTGAGTTTGGCTCCATGCTAGCTTGTGTATGTGCTAGCAGTGTTAGGCTAAGCAACAGCGCTAGGCTAAAGTAAAAACAGCCTAGCAGTAGTAATCAGAATATGTATTTGTTGGCGCTTTTAAGGGTGGTGGACCTACAGTTTTGGCAAGTGTCTGGCGTTTTAAAAACGTGTATTTTATCCCTGATCACATTTTTTTATAACCCTAAAACAGTGTCCGCCTAAAACTAACCAGATCGAGTGGAAGCAAAATTTTAAAGTGGCCTCAGGTGACACTCAACCTTTAATCTTATGGTCAACATCCGAACTCTTACATTCTAACACAGACTTTGTCAGTCTTTAACAAATAACACACCTTACATTGACTTGTATTAGAAACAACCCACAAATGAGCCATATGGCAATTAAGGATCATTCATTTTCTAGGTTACCTGGATGTCGCTGTCCACCAAAACTAAAAGTGGTGACGCCAAGGCTCCTTTTTTACATGCACTTATTCACACAACCGCTAGACGACGCTCATCAAAAAGTTTTTTCTGAGTTAGGTAGATAAGCAGGTTGTATGGCTAGCTAGCTTACTAAACCAACTGACAAATGCAGTTAAAGGTTGAATACAAGGATCTGAGCCTGTAAAACGCATGGAAATTGTGATATATTCATACATGAGTGAAAAAAATGTAATTGGGTAACGAATGAATTATAATATTAGGATATAAAATAAGTTACAAAAAATGTTTATGGCATATTTGTATAATCATGTCTTATACAGAGTTTATAGGATGACATTAAATGAAGATAGTCTAACTCTTTTCACGGTCAACTACTCCTGGCAATTACCTTAAAAATAATTTTTAACCATTAAGTCCTGTAATTGAATATGTTCCACCAATTTGAATCCAGTGTTTTATACCAAGAAGTAGTCAGTTGTGGTTAAGAAGTATCTGCGGACGAAAAAAGAAATGTAATAACCCTTAAACACACATATGCTTTTCTTTAAACACACACTGTTTAACCCAAATACAGCCTAACTTGCCTCTTCTTGTTGAGTTAAATTGGCAAATATCACCTGCTGTGTACAGAGGCACGCGGGCTCATACACGCACACTTGACATGCCTTTTTTTTCTCACATGAAAAGAATGGCAGCAAGACACGTCAGCAGACAAATCAAAAATTCAATCAATCGCAGGGTATCGTCATTATGGCTTATCACACGCACAGGATGTGACAGGTCTGTGTCTCTGTGGGTGTTAGCTGGTAAATTCAAACAGACACACACATACAACACACAACACTTTGCCATTTTAGGCAGAAATCCGCACACAGCCAGCCTCCCACACATACACAAAGAGATGTAAATATATGTGAATATTGTCAAGCACTACTACTGCACTTTGAACTGCAGCTCATTTCCATTACAGAGCGTGAGCAGGCAGACACAGGCGATAACAGGCTGATCGGTTGTGTAAGCTTTCATCTAACAACACACAAATATGAGCACATTGGAGAGATCACTAGATATGAAAATGTAGCCTTAAGCACACAGAAAAGCCTCTTATTCAATAAAGACCGTCTCATCGTGCGCTATTATCAGTGAAGCAGGCCCCAGATATAAACACTGTGCATTTCCCATTGTCGAGCGCAGAGATGTTGACAATGGCACTTACTTGATGCTGAAGCTGAAGTCAAATATACAAATACCATGAAAATGCACACTCAAAGAAACGCTGCTGTGAGGCTTGTTTCTGTGATCCACACTGACAAAAATAATTGTTTTTGTAAATTTATTTTATAGTGTTGCTGTTCAGCTTTATTTTTAATTAAATTTTAAAAAAGGCACAGTAAATGAACAAAAATATGATCTGACTGTCTTTTAATTCCACACATTTTTCACTCAAAATAGAGAAAAGGTAACTTTTGTAATGTTATATTGCATTAATTGCATTATAAAGCTGTTTATGTGACGTAAATTTACACAATGAGTGCATGATAACAGCCAAACTGTGTTTTAATATTATACTAATGGCTGTCCAGTGCATGTTTTTAAATAGTCATTTAATGGCCCTTATTACCCTTGCTAATAAAGAAATATGATAATCATATTGAGGCCTACATGGTGATCCTGAGCAAACAAACAAAAACATGATTATGAACTCATAAAGACATTAGGGTCATATTAATGCTTGTTATCCACAGCTTGCTTAGTAAACTAATGCACCAAAGTACATATGTGTCAAACCATGCACACAATTTAGGAGAGCAATAAAGGTTCATGATATGCCTGTTTACGGGAACTATTAGAAGAACCTGTCTGTATTTAAGGAACAGGGAAGCTGTGATTAGGCCTGGTGTGGTGATCCAGGACACACAGGCTTATTTACTCCTGCAACAGCATGTCTATTTACAAACCGAAATGAGGGCAGGATCCTTTAGGATCAAGTGCTTTCGCTGTTTGGAGGAGGAATGTTGTCAGCATAAACTACCTTTAAGCTCTCAATCAGATGCACAAATACACAAGAGCAGACAGCAAATCATCCGTTCTGGGCTGTTTAACTGTTTTCAACCCTGAATCTAAATGAAACCTGTGCCCTGGACTCGTGGTATGGAGCTCCTCTCACATGTTAGTGAAACACAAATGCGCATTTAGAGAAACCCTCACATGTCATGAGTGATTGATTTTTGTGGGGGAAAAAAAGAAAGTGCAAGGGGCCTGGCTCAGTCCTAATTTTGTAATACAAGGAAGAGGTTAACCCACGATGCCCGACAGCGTATGCTGCAGTGTGTAACTACAGCCTGTCCGTTAGCTCTCCCGAAACCACACACACTGCCACCACAGCCCCTTTCCTTTACAGCAACGGCTCAGCAGGTGCTGGTCCTGTAACAGCACGTAGTTACAGGAAGTGAGTTGTACTCTGAGTACAGCAGAGGCTGACGAGGGAATTAGCTAACATTGCGGTGGAAGGAGGAAGGGAAAAGGAGACTGGGTGCAGATTGTGAGAGAAAATTGTTGAGAGGCGTGAAGGTGTGGTCCTGTAAATCAGACCAACATAACATAAACCGCAGGCCCAAAGATTCATGTTACTCTGTTCTTACTGGAAGTACACGCTGCAAGCACGCACGCACACATATTTCATAACATACTGTTAATATGAAATCGTGCTTTGGTGAAAAGGGCCAGACATTGATAAGATGGGTGTATGATATGTCATCAGAGAGCTATGAATAATATAGATTCTATTCTATTCTATTCTATTCTATTCTATTCTATTCTATGCAATATGTGTCTAAAACTCTGTTATCCTCATCAGCATAAACTAAGTCTCATTAAACTTACACTACTTCAGTGGTCACCAGATGGCATTCATTAAAACACATGCACACATGCACACACATCCACGCGCGCGCACACACAAATATACATGGCATACAGAACGTTCTGCTCTATTATTCTTATGTCCATAAATGTAGCCCAGCATAAATCTAAGCCTTTTAGCCATCTTTCACTCACTACAATACGGCCATCAACATTAGAATGCACACACCAGCCATCCACCTACACATCTACCGACACACACCCACAGAGACACACACACACACACACACACACAAGGCGTCTTCGCTATAATAATGCCATCACCATTAAAGCTGTCAGGGCTGGAATGTTGAGTAATACTGCCCAGAAATTACACCTCACTCACCCTGCATGCCACTGTAAGACCCACAAACCCACACACAAGCTCTCCATTTGACCCCACACAGCCAAAACTCTACATGGTTGTAAAGCACATCTGCATGCGTCTCTGTGCCCGTCCTGAATCTTCCCCATCATGCATCTTGGGACCATATCATTTTCAGCTAGGAGTAAACAGATCACCACTGTTTGCCAAATACACAAGTGCATGCAATATTTTAGCGGGATCGCGCTTGTACAACGCAGAGCAGAGGATAAAATGCGGAGGGAGGTAGGCCTAGTCAAACACACAGGCAATGGAAAGGATAAGGAACTGCCACAGGAGTTGGTGAAATGAGAAAGCACATTTGGCAAGAAGACCAGAAAACATAGGGCAAAGACAGGGGCAGGATATATATATCCTAAAATCATTTAAGAAAAAAACAAAAGATACCCAAAGTATGCTAAGAGAATTTTGGTTTTTTTCCCCGTATTAACTAGAATTTTATTTACTGGCATGCATTACATTGGGTTCTATAAATCTTCCACCATCACTGCGCTAGAGGTAGTTACTGAGAGAAAGCATGATGAGATGATGGCGATGCTGTGTGCGCTGTAATAGACTGACCAGCATTCAAGAGCATCCTGGCCATCAAGAATTAGCGACAAAATTTGTGACGACACAAACTGAGGTTATGCTCGAATATATTTAATGAGGAAACAGTTTAATTGACTAATAGTTATTGTTTTTTTCCTCCCAGTTTCCTGTAATCAGTTTTCTTCTCTGTCCTCTGGCCTTGACATTCACATTAGAATCTTTGTGTGGGGTGAAATGTGGCAAAAATGCTGTCTGCATATCCATCTGACAGAAGCGACTGGCTCTGAGCAGCTTTCTCAGATCATCAACAACAAAAACAGACACACGCAATGTGCCTGGAGTGAGTGCTGACGTATTTATCACATTAGTATTAGCCCTTCTCTCCGTCACTGCAATCCTCACAGCTGGTGTTGACATGCAGTCCCCAGACCCCCTCAGCACCCCCGAGGCCTTGTGCATGAGTGCAGTTTTCTTTTCTTCTTTTTTCTCCCTGTATCTGTGTGGGAAATCTTATTTCCCATTCCCCACGGTGCTAATTTTCACCAGGTTAACAAAAAAGAAAAAAAAAAGCTCCTTCTAATCTCAACAAACTGTAAGACGTAGCATGAAAAAAATGAGAGGAGAAAGTTCAATCTGAAAAGAAAAGGGAGACGGAGAAAAGAGGCAGAATGAGAGAGGAGGGGCAGGGGGCGACAGGGGAGAGACAAAGATTGGTGATGCCAGTTTCCATATGACAAGTGGCGACGTTATGAAGATGGACGGGCGGCCGAGATGGAGCGCCTGACCTTTCCCAAAATGCCACATGTCACCGTGCTTTTATGTCACTCCCCGCAAAACAATATGTCAGGGGCATAAAAAATCATTACGCCCTCACTGAATTATGCTGTTACAGCGTGCCGCAAAAAAATAATCATTAAGATGACATTATTCCACATTTAACTAGCAGGAAGATGAGGATGGGGTAAGGGCATGTGGGGTGTGCTCTTTGAATTTATGATTTGTCGTGATTTCATGAGTAAAGCAGCCGTAGTGAAACGTTGTCATTTTAGATGTACTGTTATGACTTTTATGCTTTGGCGTGGGACTTTGGGGGAAAAGCTAAGAGAACAGTGATTATTGCAGAGCTCATGAGTGGAAAGACGACTTCTCACAATGGAGCTGTACAGCAGTCATCTATGTGAGCTGTTGGATATAACGGTCTATTTAAAGTGAGCTTCTGAAGCTGAGAGGGGAGGTCTGAGGAACATTGACTCAACAGAAATCCTGAAGGAAGACATGGAACCTCTAATAAAGCTTCCCCATCTGACAACTGAGCCATGTAATTGTCAGCTAACAGCTCCATAATATGTCTATAATGTAGACTTAGCATTCACTTGAATGAGGCTTTTGGGTGGAAATAAAAGTTGAGGGGAATATTTTAATAGAGCATGTCACTCAGGTGTCACGCACAATTTAAATGCTACTGCAAGGCTTCCATCCCATTCAGTGTCTGCTGTTTAAAATTCTTCTAGCTTGCAACTGTTTTCTTTTGGTAAAGAAATGCTTAGATGAGCATTGTTCTGAACAAACTGTATGTTTTAATTGGAACTGTCCTCCATTATCTGAAGGGTGCTGGTTAAAAACATGACAGAAACATTTTCATACTTCATGTTTTAGCACTAGACTTAGTGCAATATAGTACTTATATTTGTAACAGTGTGGTGGAAGCAAATCTGAGCGTTAAGGCACTTATTTTTTAACTGTAGCTGTGACTCTTATATGTTGAGCTTGGTGTATAATTGCCTTAAGGGGTAAGAGTGTTCCAATTGCAAATATCAGGGTAGTTCATAAGTATAGTATAGCATAGTGTAGCATAGCATCTTGTTTTGCTACAACAGCACTCCTGTGGTATGATGATTGCGATGGCTCTGGTTAAAAAGTTTAAACACTTGACAAACATTTCGATGTTGAATAACTGTTGGCTGGCGGCCTTTCCTTTATGTCTGGTCATAAGTTGAAAAATGAACATTTATCCAAGGTCACAGATTCTACCACAATTTCAGCTCCA
>VVHJ01005193.1:0-10258 GCA_015107715.1 Tylochromis polylepis
TGTCTATGGGCAACTGACTGCACTCAGACCAAAGGGGGCTGAATAATTATGCACACCCCACTTTGCAGTTATTTATTTGTAAAAAATGTTTGGAATCATGTATGATTTTCGTTCCACTTCTCACGTGTACACCACTTTGTATTGGTCTTTCACGTGGAATTCCAATAAAATTGATTCATGTTTGTGGCTGTAATGTGACAAAATGTGGAAAAGTTCAAGGGGGCCGAATACTTTTGCAAGCCACTGTAAGGTACTCTGAGAATTGTGGGAGCCTGTGTGTTCGAGTTAGCCTGCACATGTAGAAATAAAGTGTATTACGCAGAATTAGAAACATCATTAGTTGCCAAATACTCTACAAATCAGCATCCCTCTTACATTCTGTTCACCCATCACAGCATGTAATGTAGCCCCTTGTGAAAGAGTTTCATTATTCATGCAGCCACAAGCATCGCCAGTTATTCTGTGCTGCCCTCTTGTGATCAAACAGCAGAATATCACAATGAGGTAATTTTTCATTGATCATAAGTATTCCCATTTTCCGGAAGTGACAAAATTAAATAAATATTTCCTAAGAAGTCTTTCCCATTTAAGAAATGACACATGCAGCACAGACATAAATTCAGATTCATAAAGATTTCTGCCTGACAGTAAGATGGAGAGACAAAGACAAAACTAATGTTTGACTTGCACAAATAACCAGACAAACAGTTGCATCTGTGCACTTTTTACTTTTTTAGAGTACCTGCTGTACATGCAGTACATGCAGATATTTGTATATCTGTGTTTGTCAACTTCATCTTTCTGTAGTCGACTTCCTGTTTCAATGTTTATCCATTGGTCTTCTGAAATGACGAGAATGAGGCTAAAGGTGAACAATGATGCACAGGTGAAGCAGTGCGACTCAAACAAAATCATCCAGGAAGCAGAAATCCTACATCAATGTGCAGTGGTAAACCACTGCTGGTTAGATTCCTCTGGACACATAAATCCCCTTTGGGGTGATTCAGGACATAAAAATTTATCAAAGAAAAACATTGCAGAGCTAGTCAAAAGTAGCTTGCTTAATGTTAAATTTATCGTATAACAAACAAATAATAATAATAACAATAATAAAAAATTTTCTGTAAACAAAGCAGGATTTAAATCATCCGTGTGAATTAAATTCCCTTTCATCATTTACTAAAAAATGCTATCAAACAATTTTCAAATAGGTTTAATGTGTGTGTGTGCGTGTGTGTGTGTTCTGTGACTGAATATCACAGCGATTCACCTGTGAGGATATTCTCAGCCATGACTTTGACCTGAACCTCCAGCGAGTGCTTGGAGGTGTATGTGATCTCAGCAGTGACGTGGGCGACCTCACCAATGAACACGGGGGACAGGAACTCTGTCTTCTCCACCCGAACCAGAGCTGCCAAGCAGCGGTCCTATACAAGACAAACAGCATACTTAAAACTATACACCCATAATCACATAATCACAACATTTGACTGCAATGGCAGACATCTGGCAATTGCTCTGCTGCAAGATCGGAGGGAAAATCTGGTTTTAAATCCTGAGTCACTGGGGTTGATTCCCCCAGTTACATGACTGTACACTGAGTGATAAAAATAATACCACTGAGCACGGTTGTATAGTTCAAATGAGGTTAATGATGTGTACAACTACAGATGTCACTGTCTGTGAGGCACTGTCGCCTCACAGCAAGAAGGTCCTAGATTCAAATCCAGGCTGGGATTGTGTGTTCTCCCCTGTGTCTGCATGGGTTCACTCTGGGTGCTCTGGCTTCCTCAAAATAACTCCCTTTTGAGATTTTTTTTTTTTTTAATTGTGTTTTTAATGAATTTTTCGCATTTTTTAAACTTTTTTAAAACTTGAGTTGTAAAAGAAATGGTTATCATTTCTTAGTTTTTTTAGTTTGTTCCTGTTAATTTACACGTATAGTACAGAAGTTTTCAACACATTCACAACATATTTTAGTCTCCTTATTCAGGTGCTAAAAAAGAAACATTTAGTACTGCAGTAAGGTTATAAATGAGATATCTCTGCTACTAAAAATGAACATTAGCGGAACTTATTGAGAAGTTCCTTAACTTCATTTATCCAACAGTACAATAACACAGTCCAAAATGACAGAGGCGGTTGTCTCTTACCCCATTCTGTGTGTTGCAGTGCCGCGTGCTGACAATGCATCCGGCTTCCTCTATCATCTTGAGGATGTTGCCACCGTGGACGTTGCCCACAATGTTGGCGTCATCTGGCCGCATAATCCTGCAATTATGAATGAATGTGTTACCATGATTCAATTCAATTCAATTCAATTTTATTTATACAGCGCCAAATCACAACAACAGTCGCCTTAAGGCGCTTTATATGACCCATGACTGTAGGTCTGATGACACATTCAAATTTGTGTCATTATCTTTTTATTACACATCACCAACTGTATTATAAGCATCCTGAATAGTGTTATCAAGCAGTGCACACAGTATGTTTTCCTTTTTATTTTTCAGGTTAAGTCACTGAGTATCTACTAACCACTAGTTTTCTGAAACTTTGTCCAAAAAAAAACGCAAAGACAAAAATCAGAAATATTTTTTTTAAATACCAGAAAGTCACTTATGTGCTGCATCCTTGCACATAACAAGCTGATAATGCAACTCTCCATGTCTCCACACTGCATCACTACTTAAAGACAGTATCATTATCGCTGACAGTGCATGAGGTGGCTCCAGTTCTTCGGTGTATGGATAAACAAGTCATACCAGTTACACCTGGTGTAATCACCTCATGCACTCAGAATCCAAAATGCACAAATGTCAAACCACAAAAATGCAGTGCACCACTGCACTGACTAATTCTGTGACACACGTTTAACATTTAGACTTTTAGTAAAAAAGTAATTTAGTAAATAATTTAGTAAAAAAAAAAAAAGCAAGATAATACACATCTTTGCAACATTTGTAAGCCCTTGTGTAATAGAAGAGTGACCAATAACTTCCCATAGAACTCAGCAATTCTCAGTTTTCTATTTATTAGAATTCTCAAAACTCCTCACCATACGTAGGAAATGACTAAGAACCAACACAAAATGATCTAAACAGACAGTGTGTGTGTGTGTGTGTGTGTGTGTGTGTGTGTGTGTGTGTGTGTGTATGTACACATCAGCAACCAAATACCTGCTAAGCTGATTTTTGGCACCCTCCCAAGCTCCAGTCTTCTCGCCCTCCCTGACGTCTTTGCTTACTTGTTTACTTTGACTAGGTTGCTGTTTCTCCACCACTGCAGTCATCTTATCCACCTTATCTGAAGCCTGACTCTGCTGAGGCCTAGAGCAATCCATCTCTAAACACGGTCTGGCTCTCAGTCTTCCTCTCTCACCTTCTTCCCCTGTGTATGAGCTCTACAATCCCAGCTTTGGAGATTTTGAGATCTGACGTTGATGGTCTGAGTGATGTCATGGTGTATTATCACTCACGCCACATTAACTGGCCAAACTGGATCTCAGCAGACATGCTGATACAAAGACAGACAGGAGCTATCTAATAAAGTATGTCATCATCACACTGAGGTTTGAGTCTTGCAGCTGACAGAGTCTGACAGTGACAAATCTGCCAAGATGTCCCGAGACATGTGAAGCCCCAGATGGATGAAACTTGTCTCAGATGCTTAATTCATGAGAATGTTTCTCCATTGGGTTTTTCTATAGTAGAGACTAAAACAAAAATTATAGAAATTTAGAAAAAAGTTGAAGATACCTGACCAAAATTACAACCACCCCAGTGCCAACCTAATACAGTTTAATATATTCAACAGAAAAGCAGGCTTAAAGGACTAAAAGAAAGAAAGGCGAGCCCATGAAACTTTCAAATCACACTTACACAACTCCAAATCACTTGTTTACTCATGTAAATCAACCAAAATATCTATAATACAAAAATTATATACACAGGTGAGTAAACATTAACGCTGACGCTGTTTCTCATTAGAATCAGCACCACTGGACTAACAATACAAACAATATATAGATGACAACTAACTGAAAATGCAAAGTACTTCTGTTAATGAGTGCCTAAGACAAAATCTTCGGCCTGTTGGAACAAACTCTTATTAATTCATTTATTTTATTTTACCTGTGTCGAGAACAATGATGGCTGAAAGCCCGAATTAGCTTCACAAACTGGAGTCTCAGTGTCATTTCTGTCCCAGTCGTCCATAGAACAAGATCACAGCACAGGTGTGAAAGTGATTTTGCAGCCAAGTGTTTAACTGCAAGCATACTTACATTACCAGGTAAGACAGACATTTGCCAAACACACTCACACCTCCATCCACACATACATATCGCTGTACGCATAAACAGTAAGGGCCATATTGTCAAAGGATGCTTCCTACCACTTGGTGTTCTGAGGCCAAATGAAAGCCAACAATATAAAGAGTGTATTGTTACCAAATGTACTCTAAAACTAATCATGAGGGTGCTTGGATGGATCCTGTTTAGCTTCTTATTGCAGCGAATGCATCCTAATAGTTGTGATGCCAAAAAATAAGGTAAGAAATCACAAGGAGTGCATCTTTGATAAAAAGTCAGTACAGCTGAATTAAAGAAGAATTAAATGACTAACTTCCTGCAAATGCACACACACTTTTAACTGTTCAGTGACGGTAAAGCTCATTGTGCAAAGACAGAATGTCCAATGGATCGGCCGGGGAAAAGCCTCAGGATGACCCCAGTCTAAATGACTACCAAAAAGAGCTGTCCTCTGCACTATACTGGGTGCTTGTAGTCACAGTGTTGTGGCAAAGTGGACATATTATAAAAATTCCACTGTATGTTTAAGTCATGGTTTAATCTCATGAACCTAAGCCAAACTTTTTTTGTATGCAGTACACATTTTCCTTATGAATTGAACTTTAGCTGTGCAAATATTTATTCAGTCATTTTACACTCTATTGATTAAAATAGGCACCTTTTCTGAAAAGCTTTGATAGCAGAGGGCCATGCTGGGATGTTCACATAATAAATTTGCACTTCCTGGCCTTGCTCCTTGTCATTTGTGCACAATGCTCACGAACCTGTTGACACCAACTCTGTAAGAATTTGTTTTTTAGCATGTAGAGGCGTTTGCCAGTGCAGCGAAATTTTAAATTATCTTTAGCAAGCACAGCCAAACAGTGATACTCAAAAGAGGAAGGAGAGAAGAGCGCAGGATGAATATACCACCAGGATTTTGGATTTGAGCTGGGCTCTCAGTGACTTTTCCGCACACAAGGCCCAAAAGGTGACGCTCTCATGACCAAATAGTTTGTTTTTGTGCTTTTGTGAAGGATTGAAAGACTTCCAGCACTTATATGTTGAAAATATGCACTCATACTGAAATATGTGTGTGATTTATCTAGAAGCTGGTCCACTGAAGAATGATGAAGAATGATGTATTTGATAAATGAGTGCGCGTTTTATACAGTGAATCATCCAGTCAGCCTGTGACAACCTATGGTTGATGGGCTTCTTTTCTTTGCTGTTTGCTTTTAGACATTACATTGGTCTTCATGTTAGTTTAGCAAGGCTAAATCTGTCTTGGGCTTGTGGTAGCGCAGTTGAAGAAGACACTGTGAGTTTATAGCATAAGCTTAAATGAATGTGTTCACTGACCCCACCTCTGACTGCAGTCTTTGTTTTCTGTGATCATTAAAGAGATTCCCATAATCTTTGATGGTCACAGTATTATTCATACTGTAATCATTAAAAAAAAATTGATGATTACAGAAAAGAAGTTCATATCTAATGGAACTACTAGCATCTTACTGCAACATCTCAGTAACTGGAAACTTACTCCCACGCGGTCAGTCACATTTCAGTCATCTAAAGGTTTCAACACATCATTCATGCAAAGCCAGAAATACTTGACAGCTTCCATAGGGGTGTGGATCAGACCCAGTGTTTAAAGAAATCATTTTGAAGTTATGACTCATTAATACTAGACTAATACTGTCTGGCTTCAGGAACACTTTTGAAGACTGTGGTAAACTTCTCAGAAACTGAATACTCAGCAGTGGAAAATGAGAAAAGAGATTATAAAAAATTGATAAACGTAAAAAGAAAAATGGACATGGCCCTATAAATGTCATAGTGAGTTATATACATATTATATGTTGCTGTTTTAGAATAATCGAAATCTTCTTTGTTTGTGCGTTTTTGTTTTATTTTTGTTGTTTGTCGTCTGTTCGTCTGTTTTTTATTTGGGGCGATTGTTTTATATTTCTTTTTTCTTTGCTTCAAATGTAGTTATAGATAGGTAGATCGATAACGAGAGTTCTGACAGAGCAGAGCTGTGAAAGAGAGGTTTGTTTCCATCTACAGGCGAGCACAAGTACTACCATCTATTCTCTGGAAAATTACGCGTCGTTCAAAGGTATTTTAATAGCTTGCAGTCCTGCCCTCTTCATTACAGATGGTTATTTGCTTACTGGGTTCTCCATCTGTTCATTATCTGAGAAAATAAATAAAGGGGCAAAGTGAGGTCTGATTAAACTGATGTCCAGACAAACTGAGTCAAGTTATCCACGTTCGTGCGATAAAATGTTCACTTTTCCTGGCGTACGGGTTAAATGGTTCCGACTGTACTGGCCTTCGTCCTTGGCCATGTTTCGCCTATCCTGTCGGAGCTAACCGCGCTGAGGTCATCACTTGCGAAACCCGGCAGAGATGGTCCGCACCTCTGACGAAGCTCGCACACATCCTGAAAAAACGGCGTCTCGTGTTTTATAAAACAGCACACGTCAAACATCTTGAACCAGCGGCTGAACTTGGGCAATGGAGTCTGCGCAAAAATATAAAAAGAAGCAGAAGCGGATTATCTGGGTTATCGTCCTGTCAGCAGCGCTCACGCAACTACGCCGGTAGCCGCGCTGTTCTCGTCATTTGGCGACCAGCAGCACGTTATTAGCATGTGTGTGAAGGCAGCACTCGTGTAAATGTGTCTTATTAAACGTCCTACCTGCATAACTGAAGCGGGGATGCTGCCTCGCCCGTCTGCGGTGCCGACATGGTTCTGATGCTGATGAGCTCTCGGAGGTTGTCGGTCTCGTGTTGCAGTGAGATTTGTTTGTGATGTGAAGGGAAATCACTCTGCCGGCGTCCGCCGGCTGCTGTGGTCACAGTGTCTTTGCAAAATGGCTCAATGAGAGGAAATGTGCAGAGCTTATAGAAATTACCTACTAAATGTTTTGCAGAATCTGCTCTTTCAAACTGCCCTATAATAATAAACTATTATATTGTTGATATAATAAGCCCGAGAAGATCCTTTGCATTCCATAGCGTCCTAAATAGGTAAATGAGAAAGGCATGTTTGAGAAACAGAAACCTTAGCTGTGTCAATACCTATAATCACCCAGACGGGGGCAGCAGAGACCGCCCTTTCTCAAACTATAGCCACTCAGGAGCAGTATTTTCTGCCGCCTGCTGTGGGCGCATTTGACCTCAAAATGCGTCCCAGAGTTTCTGCAACCAATGGCGTCAGTTTTGTTCACATCTGCCTGACAACTGTCATATAATTCTTTGTTCATTAATAATAAAATCATGCATTCAATTCTCTACGCCACGTTTTAGCTCAATGTCCATTTTTATGTACACATTGATGCTGCATTGTCTGCTTCTTTCCTGTAAGTTCATACCGTAGGTTTTACTTTGCAAATTTGCTGCGTGCCTTGTCCTGCCCCTGTCCTTACAGCTTAAATCACAGTCATCTTTGTGTGTGAAGGGTCCAAAGAGCATTTTTCCTTTTATTGCTGAGTAGAGATGCATATCAATAAACCTGTAAAAGACCAGAAAGTCTGAACAAAAACACAACGCGATATCTAACTAGTTTTTATTTATTTGTTGTACAACATATACAATGCAATTTGCTGTAAACAGCAAAAATACAACACACCCCAACAGAGATACTCACTGCAGACATTTTATGTCTACAAAGTTCATCTGCACAGATTCAGGACTCTGAAGTCTGTTGTGCAAATTCACACATAAACTGACCCTTTGGGTCTTACAGGGCTGTTTCAATGGCCCCTGATTACTTAGTCCGCGACGAGGACTAAATATTTAACGTATACATACATGCAGATTTTTTTTAAAATTCATATATACACGAATGTCTACACTTGTCAGCTTATACGGGACAAAAGACTCGCGCGCAAAACGAGTATACAATACTCAACCAATACGATGAATTGTTGCTTTTCATCACGGAACTCGAGCGCTAAAACACTGTACGTATTTACAGGTGATGCTCTCTCAACATTATTCCCAACTTTAAACACAGTCTTTTTACAGCTGTCGGAAGATCACTTAAGAAATCTACCAAGGTCTCCACACTGCAGCGCTGGCAGTCCGCGGGTCTGACTGCGCTTGGTTGGGGGGCGCTGCGCTGCTGCGTTGCTGTCTCTCCAGGCTGGACCTGAAGCTGGATTTGATGCTCAGGAGTCTCTGATGGATCTGAGGCAAAGTCATCGAGCTCTGGGCGCAGCAGTTCAGGCAGGTTGGGGTGACGGTGGCAGATGTGAACTGCTGGACAAAGTCGTTGACGCGCTGGTGTGCGTCTGGATCCAAGTTGGTTTGGGGAAGCAGCGCAGAGACGCGTTTGAGGCACGCCTTATAACCTTCCCTGTAATTGTCTACAGAACCTGAAAAGACAGATGAATGTTAGGTTTGCAGTTCAATCACTCTGTTGTTTATACATTTAGAAATAAAAGGGTTAAATAACTCAGAGCTGACTTACTTTTAGTGTTAGCAGGTTGAATGTCACCGAGGAACCCCACGGTCATTTCCAGGATGTCTGCTTTCTCAAGCTTGGAGTAACGAGAGTGCTGGGGACCAAAAGGAAAAGAAAATGTTAGCTGTAGCAGTCAAAATGCTGTGCTGACTATAATAAGTTACATCTGCAAAGTGAGTATACTGAAAATGTAAATTCAAACAACTTACATCTCTGCCTGTGAGGGGGAGGATTAGGTTTTTTAAGCGGTTCAGACTGTCGTTAATACGGGCGCGTCTCCTTTTTTCCATTAGCGGTTTCATAGTCTGAAACAAAAGGACACATAGAATTTAGTATTCATTCATTACAACATTTGTGAGATATAAAATATTGAAGGAAATGAAACAAAATTTTGTCACTTCGCTTACCTTTCGCAGTTCAAGAGCCTCTTTTCTTTTGGCAAGTGATAGCTTTGGGGGAAAAGAGTGGAGACCTTCGCATGTCATGTTCGGAGACATTTTTAGCTTCGTCTTTGTGCCAAAGTAGTGTTCAAAACCAAGATAGGCGAAGTTGTGCCTCTAACGGCCAAGTACTGGGGTATATATCCAGTTCCGTGGCGTCGGTTTCCGTGCGTCATGGTTACGCCCCCAAGCCGGCACAAAACGATTTGAACGGGACCCACATTCTACGAAAACAAGACAAAAGCATCACATTTAGTCAGATAACCATCTGTCTTTTACTTTAATTAAGCGTAGCTGCGGTGCGTGTCTGCGTTATGATCCATAAACCAAACAAAATCTGCGTCAAAAAGCTGAAGAAATTTGTGCGTAAAGAAGCTTCTAGTTTTGACGCGTCAAATGCTAATTTATCAAATATCAATTTATTAAGCCATACATTTTACATCATATTTTAAATGTGGTGTTTTAATACAAAGCTAGATTCCTTTTTTTTCGCACACCGTTTATGGAACAGAATGTGGTTTTGTTTATAAAACACACCATTAATGGTGCGTAATTACGCAATGCTCAGAGGTGCCTGGAAAGAAAATACAGGCTATAGAATTCATTCATTTTGTAATTTAACTGTGAAATATGACAAGCTACGCATATAAAATCATATTTTATCCGTATTCTCAGTTTTCACTGGCTATTATTAAGATTTTCTTTACAGCTGAATTTCATGTTGCTGTTCAAATTTGATCGTTTACCGTGATATAATGCCTGCAATTCTGGCACAATATTTTTCATATATCCTCTGCAGGGAGCTGTGTATTTTAAATAAAACTAAAAACTAAAAACAAGAGGATGCAGTACACGCATTAGTCGCATAGGGGCCAGGCTTGCATTCAAGAAAAAGAAGTGTCCACATGGATACAGACTCTTATTCCAACATTATACCCAAGCCACGCTACTTTCAAATAACATCTGCTCTCAGATTTTTACAACAATGGTTTTGCATGTGACGTTTTTATGCAGTCTCTGCCCAGGGGGGGGGGGGGGGGGTTCTCCCTT
>VVHJ01005195.1:20708-32195 GCA_015107715.1 Tylochromis polylepis
AAAAAAAAAAAGAAAAAAAAAAAAATAAAAAAAAATAACTATATATATAAATAAATATATATATTTTTTTTTTTTTAACTTGAGAAGTTACGCAATAGAGGATTAGCTTGAATTGGGAAATCAAAAACAGAACGTGTATGTTCCTGGAAAATCCTATGTAGTTCTGTAATATGGAAACTTTAAAGCATAAATCTCAGGAGAAAATAACTGGACTGTGAACATCGAGGTTGCTCAGTTCACTGGCTGCTCTTTCTTTGTCATTGTCACATGTGAGTACATCGCAGCAGCGCCCAGCAGGATGAGGCCAGTCAGAGGGTTAGCATCAGGGCCTTCTGGCACACCAAAGAAAATAAAATCTGACTGTAATGGATGAATCATAAGGTCGTCACTCACGCATCCACCAGGATCAGCATGTCCTTGGGTGAGGCCGCCCCCTGGATGTACCTGGTGAGTAATACAGACACACATACATAGGTTGTGGCTACTAAGCACATACAGATATATACGTGCACAAAAAAGTGGAAAAACACACACGCACAAAGGAACAGTCAGTAATTGTAATGCAGCAATGCTATTTTTAAAATGCAAAGCACAAAGACAGAGGCACATAATAGTTTTGAGGCTGTACATTTGTAATCTCCTCGTATTCACCTTTTTTGAGCAAGTAAGCAAAAACTTACATGAATTACTTTGCATTTCAAATCAATCAGAACTTTGTAATAGTTAATTACCTCTCATCTCTCATTTCTTTAATAAGCAGACAGTTGGATGTCTTTGTTAGAGTGCTCAGATGCTGACAGGCTGTCTGAAGCTAATGAAATTTAATAACATGCTTAAAAGTGTACTGGTGGCTTCCAGCCAGGTTTTATTAATTTTCAGGGAACTAATTAAGCTTTTATATTGCTACCCTCTGATCTGCTGTGGCTTAATCATCATAGTCCTCTGATCTGTTTGTTTAAATGAGTTTTGCTTTTGGCAACAGATGTGAATTTGATTGTTTTAAAGTATGCGTGCATGCAGATGCTCTTATGAGAAAACGTGTAATGAAACATGCAAATACAGTTGTTAAATGTAAATAAATGTTCAACATGACAGTTGCTCAAAAACCCCAGATAAATGTTGAAGCTCGAGATGATGACAGTAAGGCACAAAACCTCACCACACTGAGTAGTTGCACTTACCATGGTCGTCTGCGCACATCGTAGAGGTCAATCTTATTCTGTGATTTGCTTAGGTCCATCCATGGGGATGCTGAAATTTTGCCAAAAGGAAAAAATATGGCTATTTAGATTTAAACCTTAAAAAAGTAAATTTACACAGATAACAGATATTTATTATGACTTTAGCTTAATATGGTCTACTTGCCTATAAAAATATATTTTGTTTTAAACTTTGCCTCAAAGAGCATACTTTAAAACATATGTCTTCAGAGCCTTTAGCAGAGTTTATCATAGCATACCAACTTGTCTGTCTCGCTTATAAAACTAAGTAATAAAACATATATACACTATATGGACAAAAGTACTGAATCTGCAGGAGCTGCCCGGCCATGGGCACTCATGCCGTGAAGCTTGTGGTGCACAGTTTTTGGGCTGATGCTAATGCCAGAGTAGGTTTGGAAATGCGTTTACTGAGACAGCAGACCATACACCTGTGGTCATGGACGTAACTGGAACACCTGAATTTAATAATGTTGATGGGTGAATTTAAAGGGCTAGGGTGAAAACACCTGAATTCAAAGATCAAAAGGTGTTGCCCATTACTTTTGTCTTTACAGTGTATCCTCTCTTTTTAATTGTACACAATCGAAAATGTAAGTCAGCTCAACAGACTTCCTCAAGTCTTGTCACTGTGAGATTGCCAGAAGAGTCTCATTGTGATAAAACAGCAAAGACTTGTAATATTGGTATGTTTTACAGCTCCTGGTGTTTGGTCCTTGTGTGTACTCTGTCTTTTCCTGTGGAATCCCTAATGATAAACTTGAATGATTCAAAATCAATCTGTGCCTTTAAAAAATGTGTTAACTTACTAACATTACCAGAATTTCTGAATTGAGAATATGGACTGATATTAATTGAAGTCACAATTATGACTAAACTACATGTAGTCTGCAAAATTGAGATATATTGCAATATTTGCGTTTGGTTAGCAGTGGTTTCCTTTATGTTGTCTTTCCATTAACACCTTTTTGTTGTTTTTCCTCATAGAGGAGACATAAACAAACATTTTAGCAAAGCTGTTACCCTTGAGGGTTTTTTTTATCACTTCTTTCAGTATTGCAGGTTGTGTTTGTGGTGCGATCTTAGCATGATGCCTACTTCAACTGAGAAAAGCATCAGTCCTGTCTGCCATTAGTGGACAATTTGTCCTGTTTCCTGATGATTAAAACCATGGTCTTTTCTAGTCTGTCAACTTATGCAAATGCCTAATTCATCCTCTAAGATCTTGAGAACACTGTTGAGATAACACACCGTTCTTTTACAGCAGACTCTGTCAAAACTAAACACTCTTTGTGTTCCCTTATTTATAGGGAGGGGCATTAATTGTAGCCCCTGACTCCTAGTAGTTTCAGAAGAAATGGCTACAACATACATTCCCTTACTGAAGTAGTGTATATAAATGCCCAGTGTACACAAATTAAAGACATGAAAGGTTGTACTTTTATAAATTTTTTTCAACTGTTGTTTACAACTGTTAATTCCACATTTAAGATGCCACTATTTATTTTTGCAGGAGCCAGGAATTTCCTATGTAAAATAAAATTAAAAAAAAAAAAACACTTGCAAGTGCATATGTTTTACAACAATTATTTAATGACTACTTTGCCTATTTCCCATCTCGAGTTGTGCAAGGTTTGCATGCATTTGACTATAAGATGTTTCCCCTTTAGTGGAAATTTTGTGTTCCCTAGACTCACCACCAAATAGTCACATAGTTGCAGGTCTAAGCCCCATTGCCTGCTGGGCTGCTTACCTGGGAAGTAACGAGCCAGTCCTGTGGCAGAGCCAAACACTTGCCAGAGGAGTGAGGGATCTTCCTCTTTGTTCTTCCGGAAAACATCCTCCAAGGCTTCTGTCCAGTTTAACTCATTCAGAATGATGGTAGCTGAAAAACACACACACACACACACACACAGAAAAAAAGATTAAATGAGTCATACTTGTGCAAAAGTATAAAATCATAAAAATCACACAAGCAAAAAATGTCAAGACTACTGACATTGATGGCTAAGAGGAAGCTTCCTCACTGATATTCAAACTGATGCCTGGGTTCGTTAATGAGATTTATATTTTAGTTTTTTGCTCTAAAAACAATTTCTACAGCAGGGGGGCAAAGAAAGAGGTGAACTAAGACAGAAGAGTGATGAAGGTAAAAAAAAAAAAAAAGGAAAGTATGATTCAATTTGGTATTTCTGGAATATGAAGAAATCTTCCAGGCACTCACTGGCTGGGCATGCATTGTTTTGTTTACCTGTTGGTCTACAGAAGCTCACGCTTAAAGCCCCGACAATGTTTTTAGATACAAAACATCACAGTCCTCCTGGAAGCGTAGGCTACTTGTTGAAATGTGTGACTCATACTTGTGTGGTGTGTGCAGATGCCTCCAACTAAGTGAGACTGTTCTAAGAGCAACTGAATTAAAAGAGGAAAAAAACATCAGCATGAAAGAGGGGGCAGCCAGGAGATAAAGGGTTTGCTGAGGCAGTCGTGTTAACAGTTGACACCAGGCTGTATGCTAAAATGTAGGAAAAGTTAGTGTGATGTACCAGTAACTCTGTACTTAATTCTAAACTAAATGAGCATTTTCAGCTATTATGCAGTCAAATCAGGACATACACAAACTCACATAAAGACACATAATAATGTCAGTTGAGGCAGGCAAAGCCAAACTCAGATGATCTTATAGCAAATCTCATATGAGGTGCTCTATTTGACTTTCTTTAACCTGCCTGCAGTTCCTGCCCATCTACGAGCCACTTTCCAATTACATATATTTATATGTATAAAAAAAAAAGTATTTCTAGAAGAAAGTAAATATTAGTTATATTAATAACATAATATAGCTAATATCAGTCTCCACATAAAGCATAGAAATATATAGTCTTTACTGTCTGACCTCTCCCACCCCCCCCCTTAGTTCTCATGCCCCCTGTGGTGCCTTACTCCTTGCCTTCCTCACAAAAGCCTCTTTTACCCAGCCCTAATATAATTCTTTTTAGGATAAAGAAGGAGTTTGGGGCACTTTGGTACTATAGTGAAATGTATGCATCCCAGTGATAAGTGACCCTTAACAGATTACCCCTGCTGGTTTCTCCGCCAAGACAAGAAATCTCAGGATAAGACGCACTGTTATGCCCTCACGCTGCTCGTACTGTACGCTGAAATAACAGGGAAAGACCACCTTGATTATTTCATTCAATTCGCTGCCTGCTACCGCAGAAAGGCAAAACAGTGACCACCCCATTACTTGATCTGTGTGAATGTCAATACATAATGAGAGGCAAAATGAATCCCTGACAAACAGAGCAGCTCCTCACTCACTAGGCATGTTTTTGCCCCCTAGCTGTTTCTTATAAAATTGACAAACCCATTATATTCCTCTAGGAATATGGATGCAGACATACAGTATATCACAAACTGAGCTCACACAACCCACATGGGCAGATTAGGCACCACCGACAAGCCCTTAGCAACAACACTGTGGTACTGCAGGGCAGTGTCCTTTAATCTCAGCTACAGACTGGAACAAATTACAGTAAACAGATCCATCTCAGTGCTGACATGGCAATAGCAGGTTTGAGGTAAAAATGGTTAGAGGAAGAAATGAGAAGTATCACAGCAAAAATGCAAGCTCTGGAAAGATCTGTTTGTCAGGTGGGGATACCGAAATTTGTGATCTTGTGGTGTGCTTGCAGCCACTGACAGTCACAAGAACTGTATTATGATATAAAATCCTCTCTCCCTGTTTAGCTCTCAGGAGTATACACAATTTGATCCAGTGAAAACATAATAAAATGCATAATAAAAGTGCTCTGGGCTCACAAATTGGTATAGGACTTATTTGTAAGCCACTGAATAACTGGACTTTTGCTACACTGAAAAAACAAAAACAAACTAGCAGTCTTTGTTGTAGATATTTAATTACTGACCAATCAGATGACAATTAATTCAGAAAGGATGCCTTGACAACAACCATGGTAGCCTCATAAATCACGCAATTCAAATTCAAACATGGTTAACAAGTGGGGGATAAAAAAATAAAATTAAAAATTAATGATTCATGGTCCAGGGAAGTTATGGGAACTGAATATGGAAAAGAAAATTGAAAGTATTCACTTTGTGGTGTGTAGATGCCTCCAATAACACATCAAAAAGGATTCTGGAATAGACTGAGGAGGGTGTTGGCTTCAGGAGGAAGGAGAAAGCGACAGGGTGCAATGCCAAGCGATGCCCTGCGGTGTTCCCTGTCATCAGCTAGCTGGTGGCTCAAACTGCCTATGTATTTGAAAGTAATTACACGGTGGGGACTGATGTGGTAAGAACCTGCAATCATCATATCAGAAGGGGGCCCTCCAGTCCATGCCACTCACAACTGATTGTGACATAAGCACAAACACATCCCTTTTGCAGCAATTCACACATCACTGGCATCATCGCTGTGAGAGGCAAGGCAGGACTCAGGAGCAGGACTAAGCTAGAGAGCAGCTTCGTTGCTGAGTTTACAGTTCTTCAGATAAACAAATGCAGCTACTCAGGATCACTTAAACAGAAGACAGACAGACTCCAAACAGATGACTCACACAGCTGGAGGGGATAAGACAAGGAACAGAGGGAGATTAAGGACTTAAATGCACACATGAGGTAATCAGGGAAAGAGACACAGTTGGGGAAAACAAGGCACAGGTGAACGGACTCAATTAACAAGCAATAGGGGAAGCAAAACTGAGCGCAGCACACAGTACAAGAGATTATCAAAATAAAACAGGAAGCTAACACAGAGACTGAGACTAAAACACATGAACTTGACAGACCAAAGACAAAACTGGACAAACAAGGAAAACAAAACAGAAACACAGACGAGGCACGGGGAACATAGGAGGGTAGGAAAAACTTGAGAATAAGTAACGAAGAAAACTATGAATACAAAATTAGAATGAAAACACAACCTAACCTAAGCAAAGGTAATATTTAAACTGAAAACTACAAAGCCAGTGGGAAATATCAAACAGAAAACTGTGTCCAAAACAGAAAACTCTGGGTGTAAAACCCAGGATCGTGACACTTCTTCTATAAGATAACTGGTTCTCTTAACATTAGACACCAACACAATGTATTTTTCTTGATAACAGAACAATATTTAACAAGAAACTACAGAGTACAACTGAACAATGTATAGTTAATATTAAAGAAACACACACTGGCCCTGACAGTGTCTTGTCTGACTACACTGCTTGGAGAGGTACAATAACCAATCCTACTAATCAGTGGCTCCACCCACTTCATGGATGTCGTGCTCCATTAGTCTAATGTGAGCAGTTTTCTCCTCCTGTGCTTCTAGTCATTAAGAACTCTCTACTACTAAGAGAAATTTTTGTAACCCATAATCCGATTTAGTTTCTACTCTGCCATTATTCTGCAGGTTTAGTTTTATGTAGGTGGCCTCACCGTCCACAGGCTGGGCCTGGCCAAGCTCTCATCCACACACTACACAAGCTCACACTTAGTTGGTTAATTGTTAAAACAAACTAGAAGCAGGGGTGTTCTTACTCTGTAGTTTGATTTAGGCAGGAAGTTTAATTGTTTTGATTTGCTCTTTTTTTTGTAATTTATGTAGTAAGCTGGTTTCATTTTCTCGGTTTGGCATGTAAAGAAGAAAGTTTTCACAAGGCTCTATGCAGTCCTGTGAAAAATTAAGAACACCCCATGATTTAATAGCTTGTAGAACCCCTTCAAGCACCAATAACTTTCAAGCAATCTTTTTCTGTATGACTTCCATCCATCTCTCACATTAATGTTGAGGAATTTTGTCCCACTCTTTTTAAACATTGACATTTGCAGACATTAATTTATGCACATCTATCTTAAGGTCCCACAACAGCATTTCAATCAGGTTGTGCATAGCTTGTAACAAGACTGGCACACGTTTTTCATACAACTGTAAGCCCCTCTTTTTGTTTCCAGTGATTTTTCTTATCCTGTTTTGTCACAATGCTTTACTTTAGCAGTAAGTAACCTTACCTTATCAACAACATCTGGTTATTTGCTGCTGTTTTTTACCATCTCTGAGCTGCAATGTCACAACCACTCTATATGATTTGTAAAGACCCTGCTAATTTTGTTGATAAACTTACTCCATTGTAATCTATTTAGCTGTGATGCTTGAATCAAAGAACTGGCCAGACTATCTCCATGTTGTACTTGCCATTACGATCAGATGATGTGATCAAAGAAAGCATGAAAAGAGACAAAAAAAGAAAATGACTCACTAAGTCTCACTTTAGGTCCAGTGGGTGTGTTTTCAAAAAGATGATGATATGTGTGGACCATCTGTCAGATGGATAACACACTTGAGTAAAAACTAAGTAAAATTACTCTCTGTACACAGTATATGTATGTTTAAGCAAGTTTGAAACCTGACCTGGGACACAGAGACAAGAAATATGGAATCTGCAGGAAAAACATTTTGTGGTCGTGAAGAAAGAAACCCACACACACCAATGTCTGTCTCCTTGTTTTCTTAGAAGTTTTCAGGAAAAGCGAAATGGGATTAAAAGAAAGAAAGTTTCTCTGTTGGCCTACTCATTTGGAGGAGAATCCAAAACGTACATTCCAATCAGCTAAGTAAAAAATTACGGGAAGGCATCCAACTTGTCGCAAGGACACAATTTAAAGCTGCACTAATGTAATGACTGTGAGACGAGAAGGAAGATGAAGGAAGGATACGCACAGAGAGAGATGGAGATGAAAATGAAGATACCTCAGAGTTTGGCTGCCAGCACCGTAAATGAATTAGGACGTGCATCAAGTGGCACAAGAGTGCAAAAAGAAAAGAAAATCAGTTCATGTGCTGTGAGCTTTGCCAAAGGGGCTGTAACTATAACACACACACACAAACACAGTGTCACAGTATCTCAGCATGTCAGAGAGTTTGTGTGTCTGGGGCTGACAGGTGCCACACAGCGTTGATGCAAACGGGCATCAGACGAGCCTCGGATCTCCTGCCAAGGCCGCAATGCTCTCTTCTCATCTCTTCTCATTGCATTCATGCCAGTCTGCTTAATGAGAGATGAGACATGCATACACATGATCCATATACAGTAGAATAGGTGCATATGATGTGGCACACACACATGCACACACAGCCCTCACACCCAAAGTGTTTCTTCCTCTCTTTGTCCTCACGACACACACACATACACACACATAAACATGATAATGAATCCCAGTCTGACCACCCACACTGGAGCAGTGGGTGGAATGGATTCCAATCAGTAAGACTAATGCAGAGGAGAAAGACAGTAGCACATTTGTCTCCTCACAGCACACTATTAATATGCCTAATATAATAGAGCGAGGGATGGGGAAGAGGATAGAGTGATAGAGGGGTGGGGTGAATGGAATAAGAGCAAAGTACTGAGGAAGACATGGAAAAAAAACAGACAGCTAAGAAGGTACACAAGAAGGCATGAAAAAGGAACTAAAGCATAAAGTAAAGAGAAAGGAAAAAGAAAAAGAGGAAGTGATGGGAAGATGTAGGGGTTGTGGAGAAAGTCTACCGCAATTAAAAGGTTGGATGATGCATCGCTCCTTTAGCATCAGTAAAAGCCACAAGGACGCCAGCCTTGTCTAGACAAAGTCCCCTAATCAAGTTACCAGTCCTTCCTCCATACAACAAGATAGAACATCGGGGCGTGTCTAAGTGCGTGTGTGTGTGTCTCCTCCGACACACACATGCACACACACGCGCACCCAAAGACACACAGATATTGCCATAGCAACGCTGACAGTACTACCCAGAAGGAGAGGCAGCAATGTGGCAGCCTGTCCTTGGAGAGCGAGAGAGCAACAGCACTAGCACAGCTTTATTACTGAGCTAACAAGGACTCTGCCCAGACCCCACCCTCCATCACCTGCTTCTATGATGGTCAAAGTTATTTTTTTTAACTGTATTTTACTAAAAATTGCAGAAAATATGACCTTAAATGTAATTGGTAATGCAGTCTATTATGTCAGGGTTTTAATTTTGAAAAGAAAATAACATTCACAGATTTGTACTTTTGCCCACCAATTCTTTGCTGGTGTTAGTACCAACAACAATGTGGAACCGGTTCTATCTCAGTGCCTTTTGAGAACCAGTCCACAATTCAACAGGTTTAAGGACCAATGATTATGTAGTACTAAAAGCAGAGTTAGCCAAGTAAATTTCAAGTCAGACTAACATTAACATAAAAGTAATTTGGGGTTTTATGGTCCCACTAGAATTAGACAGAAGGACAAACGGCCATAAATACTGTAATGAAGCAAAAAACAGTCGAACGAATCACAGTAAGAACAATCCCCTCCTACTACGCAGGCCCCCTACCCTTCTGTCCTTTCATCATCATAACTGCTGCTTGTAAAAATAACTGAGTGCATTTGGCCATTTGGCTATGACAAAAATGTCTGCACAGTCAGAGGCCTCAGAGGCCCGTCACTGTGCACATTTATAGTCCAATATGTTGACTGACTCGCTGTATAAGGGCACTAAAGTCATGTGACTAAGTCCACCGAATTTAGCAGCGGGCCCACAGTGAAGATCATTACTGGGATTGATACTGAATGCCCAAATCGGCACCAAAGTTGTATCAGCTTTTAATGCCTGATAACAGGAAGTTATTTAAATGTTTTGATGAATGTTACATTCATGTGTAGTTTAATGTAGTTTGTAATGAAGTTGTGACACATTTACTGTAATGTGACATGTTAAGCAGCATTAGAAGTCAGTGATGAAGTGTGACTATGAAAAGCTTTTCTAAAGCTTGGACTGAAATAGCAGAGTTCATTCAGATTATTATCGCGAGGCAATTATGACCTTTAATTTACTGTTAGTTTCTCAAATGACAAGCTTCCCTTCGTGTTGTCTGTCCTCTTAATTCTAATTGTCCTGTAGTATAGTATGTAATCTCTATATCGTATATAGTCTATATGCATGCATATCTGCCAGCAAGGACATTTAATGCAAGTGTTTCTATGTACATGTATGCACAGGCATGCTTATAGCTATATATTTGTGTGCCAGTGTCCAGTCATTATACTCTCCGGTGTCCTAAGAATAAGAGACTAATACCATACACAAAAGCGATTACCGTGATGCTGGCATTAATTACACAGTAGATGCCCATTTTGTATTTGACACTTTAAGGCCCTAATAGATCAAACTTCAATTATGTGGCCTTATAATAATAACAGCATTCTTTATTTTGCTACATGTAATTACAGCAAGCTAAATTAAGTATAATTAATGACCTGACCATTCTGTTTTCCTACTGTGTTCTGGGGGCTCCAAAGTGGCCTGGGTTGGTGCACTGTTGAAGAAAAAACAAGTCACAGTACATGTAGAGCAGCCGCAATAAAACGACGTACAAGCAGAGCGCAGCAGCCAGCGCAGCACAAAATTTTGGGCCTTCGCTCTAGTTAGCGGTCAGTGCAGCACATGCCGCGTCCTACGTGAAATGGCCTTTAATCCGACAAATAATAAGAAGTGTGCTTTTGCATAGGCACGCTTAATAATTCTATGGTGTGAACATCAGAGTAAACAAAGAACCTTGGAGAAAGATACTGAAAGATATACTGATAAACACGGTCAAATAGCTGTGAACAGCTTCAGGCAAATACAAAGCATCCTGCCAAAGGTCACTACAGACCTTTTGTGCAACTGTTGAGAGGTCAGTGGGGCCATCGTGGACATGAGGGAAAGGAGCAACTGGTGACCAGGGTAAAGTGGGAGCTACAGACTGCTGACCACTGGGAAGTTGGCATTTGGGTTATATATAGACTAGAATGGTTTACCCTTGGTGTGGAACTGTTTACACAGTGCAGACAGCACCGGAAGGCTGAGGTCGCATCCTGCGTACTGTAGATCGTACACATAGTGACAAAAGGGAAAGAGAGAGAGAGAGAAAGCCTGTGTGTGTGTTTTTTAACTTACACCCTTCATATATGTCAGTAGGGATGTGGACGGCAGTTGTGTTGTAGGAGACGTCTCGTTTGAAGTCCGGGTCAAAACTGAAATCCCCTGGAATGTATGGGATCCTCTTCCTCTCTTTCCCTTCTTTCTTCCCTTCTGTATCTGACTGACTTGTTTCTGTCCCATTAAGCTACACATGAAAATAAAGAAGAATAGCAGAATTTGATGTTGTAAAATCACATGGAAAACATTTTTGGCTTTATAAGTGTGGGGGGCATGTGTGTACACTGTAAAATTACTGCATAGTACGTGTAGTATCTT
>VVHJ01005199.1:7669-19711 GCA_015107715.1 Tylochromis polylepis
TTTCAACTTTTTTTTTTCCCTTTTTTTTTTTTTTCTTTTTACTGGGCTCAACTTGAAAGACATTACAGCAAAAAGCATTAGAAGTGATCAGTGTTTGATACCAAAGCAATTACTGCTCTAGGTTTGCTGTCTGCCTCTGTTCCCTTCTCTGTGTGTGCACGTGTGAAAATTTCAGGCAAATAATTCACTCCCCTCTTGGGAATCCTTATGACATAGCTCTTCTTGGAAGTCATCAGCAGTAAAGCCGCCAGATCTATATTCATTTCTGACCTGTACATCTGGGTTCCAGCACATGCTCGACTTGCGTTCGCCAACACATGGCTCACGAGGGAGGGTGATCTACTACACTCCACATTTCCTCAGCTGGTCAGGAGAAATTAGGTCAAAAATTGAAATGGGTTTGAAGGGCTTTAGGGAGAGTGCTAGTTTGGTTTAGGTTCTCATGTTGATGTAAAGATACAGGGAAAGAGGGAGGACTCCAGTCCGCAGAGATGAGGCGATAAACTAGCACACGAAGGAAAAGAAAGAGTCCCACATGCTTTGCCAAACATTAAAGAAGAAAAAAATGGATGTCACAATAAGGAGGAGTGAACAGATATGAGAAGTGGTCTCATCATTCACAGCTGTATGACACTAACATCTCTTGCATGTGGTAAACTCTGAAGTTTCCAAAAACCAGTTGTTATCCGCCCGTGTCATGTTTTGGCCATTTAACCCGTGTGATTTAGCTGTCTGAATCAGAGACGGGGCCAAGTTCAGATGAAGTCTGCAACATTTAAGATCAGCACGCCTGCAGAGCCAGTCTAGGCAGGGGTCATGTTCATGTTTATAACCTGCCGGGGGGCACCATCAGTACTTTGTCACACACATCTGCCTTTTGCTCTTTTATTGTCTTTTTTTTTTCAGTAACACACTCACACACAAAAAAAAAAATCAACATTGACCTGTTAGAGAATTGGAGAGGAAGCATTTGGGCTCACGCTGTATCTTAGCTCGTAAACACAAGGGAGGTTACATCTGTTGGAAATGTGCAACCAAATTACATGGGTCAGCTGCACTTTGACCTTTTATTAGGGAAGCTTAATGAAGAAACCACAGAAGAGATGACTGAACTACACAATTGTTTTTTTGTTTTTGTTTTTGTTTTTAACCACAAAGGCTCGATCCAAGCTAATAAGTTCATGCTTAATATGTGTTCTACATATAAAATCAAACATCTAATAAAGCACTGACGTCAAGAGTCCGACTTAATCAACAGAAGTACAACGAATTTGAATAAGGAGCAGGGAAAATAAAAACGAGAGGAAGAAAAAAAGGGAGGAGAGGAAAATTAGTTTTATGATCTGTAATATCCTGCCAGAACTTTTATTAGACACTTAAGCGTGTGTGACCCACCTCCTCACAGCAGGCTGTTAAATGGTAGTGACCTTGGAGAGAGACAGAGCTGTGGACCTCTAGTATCCCCAAAACATGCTGTCCTTGCCCCCTTTTAACCTTAACACACATGATCTCTGACATCACCAACACGGGAGACATAAATTAACCAGCTGCTAAACTTGGCCTAGCGTCCACATTATCTGTGGCACACATTTGCGTTTGTTTATACGGGTAAAATGTATGAGTGTGAGAAGGTCATCATGCAGAATCATCAATTTACATAGTTTATATAAACACATGTGGCTGTAGATAGGTTTATGGAAAGAAAAGTGTTACTGGATTGATTAATAACATCCTTGTGTTGTAAAATTGAGGTCTGGGGGGTGGGGGGTGGGGTTGGGGATGCTGTCAGCTTTACTGGTGCAAAGCTGTGCCGTTCTGCAGCATACATACCCCTGAGGATGTAATTCTGGTAGTTCTGGTCGGCTTCAGCTCCAACTTTTATCAAACACGTCAGTCCTTCGGCCACCACAAACTCGTGCACAAGGTCTTTGTCATCCTGGCAACAGAGAAAGAAGAAAATATCCAAGATTATCAAATGAAACATTTTATTTATTTTGTGCCCATTCATACCAAGAGTTGCCTCGAGGTACCTCATATTGCAAGGCAAAAAACCCCAGAAAAAATAAAGCAATGAGAGCATCTTGTATGAGCAAGCATTTGGTGACAGCGGGGAGGAAGAACTCCCTTTTAACAGGAAGAAACCTTCAGCAGCCAGGGAGAGCCAACATCAGAAAAGAAAAGACAAAAAAATAGAAAGAAAAGGATAAAACACAAACTATGGGAGAGAAAAGAAAAAGTAGCAGCATATAAATGCATGAGACTCAGTGTACTATGGGAAGTCACCCAGCGGCCCGAGCATTTAGCAGCATAACTAAAGAATTATTCAGGGTCACCTGATCCAGCCCCAACTATGAGCCTCATCAAAAAGGAAAGTTTTAAGCTTAAACTTCAAACTTAAAAACCTGGCAGGTGCTTCTACGGTCACTTAAGGATGGCTCTAAATGAAACTCAGATTTCATAGATGTGTTTGTTAAAATGGCCAAATTCATAGCAAAAACAAACATGCTCACAGCCTTGTACTGAAAACAGTTTTGGTCTCAGTAGCTAACACCCTTTCATATCAACTGTATGGGGAGCCATTTTTAAATAACTCATTGTTTTAATTGCATTAACTTTAGCACTCATAAATAATTAGAGGCACCTATGCTGAGCAACGTGGGTGCAAACACAGGCAGACACTGTGTGGCTACTAGCTTTCTGCTAGATGTCATGTCTAAAAACTGAACATCTCTACCTCATTTTTCATGTTGGTGCCTTATGAAGTATTTTTAATGCAAATATCTGACAAGTACTGTGGCGTTCTTGTGGGTAATTGTACTAACAAACCTATCCAAACAGCCTCTTCTCCAGTTTGGCGAGTGAGACTCTAGTATTTTGTTTGCATGTCACATAGCACTTACTAAAATCTGTGTCTGGGCAATACATACACATTTTTATATAAGTTTAAATAAATAAATGGATAAATAAAATAAATAAAATAGTGTGGTTGAAGCACAGTGAATGTTACAGTGGCTACATCCATTTTAATATACAGTTTATCTGTATTTTTTACTTTATACTATTATATTGATAGAGTTAGTCTGGGCATTATATACTTAACTATGAGACTAATAAAGAGTAAGCTTAAGAAGCACACTCCTCAATAAAGTATTATGTGATAAAATCAGCGCTAGAATCTAGTGAGATCATTTATGCTGATCTTGAAAGGCACGATTTACCCGAGAAAATGTATTTTCTCTTTGGCCTGCAGCGTTTAGTTTAGTGTGAGTTGTGCAGATAGTCACTACAGAAAGGTCCATCTTATCTTGATCATATTATAACTAAATGAAACTTGCCTTTTGGAGCAAAGTGTCACAAAAATAAAGGAGCTGGTGACTTAATGTGAGCAAATTATATTAATTTCATCTGTGCACATTGGTTAATCCTCCTGCAAGAAGCAGATTTTCTGAACAACATTTGTAATATTTGTTTTACTGCAGGCAAAAAAGTAATTTCTTGCAAGAGAACAGCTACTGACACACTTTACTTATTCCAAATCATCAGCTGGTTAAAACTCAGCAGAAGTTTCTCAAATTCAGTAAAAAGTGGCTGCAGATGCAGTGAGAAGTGCAATCTGTTTGCAGCTTGTTCAAATGGATTCCTGTTGCTTCGGCCCCTCGACTTCATACCACATTTTGTCCTTGATGACAAAACCACCTGCACCTCTCACACCTGTCGATGACTCCATAATTTAAGGCCAAGCATTAGGTTTTCCGCAGGATTTAACATTTTCTGATGCGCTCTACTGTTCAGATGGGATCGAGAGGAAAGCAGCAATAAACACAGTGGGGTGGTCAGGGCTACTTCTCCCCCAGGAGGAAGTCTAAGTGCTTCCAGAACATATTTACCATATATCTGTGATGGAGACTCCAGTCATTTGGCACAGCCTAAACATACAGGCGTGCACTAAAGAAACAGAATGACCAGCAGTTACTAAACTCATACATGTGTGTTACAGAACTGGAATGTAGGGAAGAAAGACATCGATCAGAGATATTTTACAAGAATTGTCACTGTTTTCTACAGCTGATAACTCACAGGGACACTCAGAGTGTAAAAAGTAAGGTATATTAATCTATCCTGAGCATGTATCAATACTTGTTGCTCTCTTTTCCATTTAACTGTCAGTTATCCCTCCCCCTCTGTGACCGACTGCCCGCTAGCCCAGCCCAGAGTGTGAAGTATGACCAGACCTGAACACTCCACAGCTGCCACGAAGGCAGACTCTCAGCAGCACAACTCTGCCTCAAGAAAACAGTAATGTGTCCAAGTGTGAGCATGAATGTGTGCACTGATTTCTTGTATGTTAATGCACTAATGCACTGAAAAATTCACAGGATTTTGAAAAAATGATTATGAGAAACACGAAGCACCGTGGGAGTTGAATGAGGTGCAATTTTAAGATGCTCTTACTAGACAATAGCTGGAATTAATAAATACTTACCTGAAAAATCTGCTTGAGGGAAAAGAGGGCTCTCCGTAGCTCCCGTCCCGTTGAGTTGTAGAGTTTTTCTGTATGGAAAGAAATCAGGGGTGAGTGGAAAAAATCAGCTGACAATCACACATGTGGTATGTAATGTTACTAGACTTGCAGGATGAGTCTGACTTTGCTTTAAAGTAATGTGTTTTAACTGCATCAAACTTGACATTTCCATGGACTGAAAATGTAGAGAAAACCCCTTCATCATGCACTCATTGGAAGCAATTATCCCCAGTGGTTAAATATGAAAGCTATCCAAAAAGAGAAATAGTGAGAGCAAAACAGTAGGAGCAACTCAGAGAACATCTGCAGTAAGTTAGAGAACAGAGGATGTTTCCTGCTAACATAATATAAAGTCGTGCTGGAAATAGCCACCGCAAAGGCTAAGAAACAATACATACTTTAATCAGTTATGGAAACTCTACAGAGCAGTAAAGGAGAGTTGTGACTGACAGCAATAAAAGCATACATTTCCTGCAACTGCTATTGGCCATCCTTCTCCCTGCATGCAGTTTGCGACGTTCGCCAGCGAGTGGCACCGTTGAGCGCAGATTTAAACGCTCAATCATCACTGCTGTGTGAACTCGCTCTGACTCAGCAAAACCTGCCTGCTACTGCTGCAGATACAGCAACACAGTCCAATGCAGAGCTACTCTCTGTTGGCAGCTGTCTCTCTCTGCCTTATAGCTGTATTCACCGTTTCACTTGAAGGGATAGGTATAAAAAGATTGGTATGTACAAAAAAAATTAAAAGGCATGGTCACTTAGGCTCACTCTCGCACACAACCACACCACAAAAACATGATCAGCAATACTTAGAACACACAAACAGGAGAAACACATTGCTTTGAATACACCCTGCACGCACAAACGCTGAGAGAGCTGCCACTAAATGAACTGTGAGAAACACACACTGACGAGCATATACACATGGGATACAGAGCAAGAGGCTCCTATTCATTATTGTTGTTTGCCTCCTCAGCTGTAGAGCAAATCCCTTCAACTGACAGAGAAAGAAAGAGAGAGAGAGGAAGGAGTGGGTTTGTTTTCTGCCAGTTCTGTGGACAAACAAAGGCTACTTCTAGACCTTCTAGAGACTAGACCAGACAGAGTGAGCACTCGTGGTCTGGTGTCTTTGGGTGCCTTTTCGGTGTCACACAGCATTTTCACAACATACATAAAACTTCACATGCAGCAAGAGCTAGCACAGGGAGGTCCTCTAGGACAACAAACATATGACCCTTCTGTGGAAGGAAAAAATTCAGCCAGAACAACAATGTAGTTATTAACACAAATAAATACCTTACAGATTAATATATCGCAATGCTTACATCTGTCTTAATATTGTTTAATATAAACTTGGCTCTAAATTGCATTCCTAGTTTAAAACCTGCTGCCATGTTCCAGGACGTGTCAGCGCAAGAAAAGGTTGTCCACAGTAACCCTACACACTTTTAATAACGTGATCCACTCGCTCTACAGACAGACGAGAAACTGGAGATGCAGACTTCCTGGGACTGGGCCACATGCCGTTGAGAGGCTCCCATTTGATGACGTTGTTGAAATCATACATCTCACTATTCAGTTCTAGCAGAGTTCATTATCTTTAAAGGATATCTTATTTGCGCAGTAATTCGTGACTTTTGTGGTATTCAGAATGACCAGACCAGGGCCTTAAATGCTTTGCACATTTGGTGCCGTACATGACTCAGATGCTTGATAAGCATTGGCCTTCTACGGAAGAGTCCCAGCAAGTCACTGGCAACAACATCCAGAAGGAATAAATCTCTACAAGTCCAGAGGTATTAAGAAGGGAAGCTGTGTGATGTTGGTAATTTATGTCTTTAAAAATAACAGGAAGGAAGTGAGACTCAGCCTTTTCACTTTGCGCCCCCCCCAAACCGTGTGTGACTCCAGCCTTAACAAATCACCGTTGCCAAGTCTCTGCTTTGTCTTCTCAAAAGCTGACGCATTTTTGTAATTGGATCGGTTTTATTTTATTTTATATGCTCCTTTTAATCACTGTCATTATCGTGGTTAAGCACATTGTAAGTCTATTGATAAAAGGAAAAGAAATATAAATTATAATAGCACAACACTAATAATGGTATAAATTGCATTTAGTTTTATGGCTCTAAAATAAATAAAGATAAAATAATGCCACATATTCTGAGTCTTTTTATTTGGTTTGTTTGAGTTTTATGCAGCTCACATGAACTGAAGACTACTACCAAGACTGTGCCATTATATCTGCACTGATTCAATATCGTGTAAAAACGTGCTAAAGCTTTTTAACAACTCCTTCTCCCCTTGAGGTCAAGGTAGGGTCGTACCGTATGCCCGGCAGGAAGATGACTAAGAGTTCAGATTAGCAATCTCTAAACAGACAAACTCTCTGATCACTGGGGTGGAAAAACAGAGCAAGATAACTCTGAGTTACTCATCACACCTTCAACATACAAATCAAGTCTGATTTGTGGTTCTACTTAACCTCAAGCCCTGAATCAGTGTGCCCTTTTTCTTCCAAAAAGTCTTTACTGCACTTCCACGTTAATCAGTCAACAGAGTGCTATAACAGTGATGCATCAGCACATGGGTTTCCACTGAGTTTGACTAAATCCCAGTAGCATGGCGTGTGTCGGTGTCTGTTTGTGTGTGTGTGTATGTCTGTTAGCAACGGTAAGACCGAGAAAATTCTTTCATGTACAGCTCTACTCCAGTTTTGCACAAAGGGCTTGTGCATCTCTACTTAACCATGTAGTTTGTACAGCACTAAATTTGTCATAAAGTTATTCCTGTGCAACATTAAATGAAGCCCATCTGCAGGAACAGACAGTTCATTCCCTGTCCCCGTCCACGGTCCACACACCGATGCACCTCCCAGAGGCACATCTCTAATGAGAAATAACTCAGTGGAGATTAGTTCCATACCATTTGGCACAGATATGCACCCAAACGTATGGGCCCACTGCACTTTTTTATTTAGGAAAGAACTTTTGGAGTGGGACCTCGTTTATTCACAAGAAATGTTTGTGAGTCATGTTCACATGAAACCCTGAAACCACCTGACTCTTCAAACTCGACAGTTTACTACATTGGCCATGGATTTGTATTGCGGGCTATCGCAAACCAAATGTTATATGAACAAAGGAGGACATGAGGGATAGCACATAGTTTGCTCACATGAAAACATTCTGGGCATCGTTCGGTTTTGACTGAAGTTCAGCTGCAGATAGAATGCACAAAGCAGCTCTCTGCAGTCTAACCTTACGATTAATTTGATATACATTTTTTTTAATGTCATGTCTAGTCATGTTGCTCATTACTCTTCACACCCTAAAACCAGATAACATTAAAACAATGGATCTGAGGGTGCATCTGAGGTCTGGTTGCTCATCTTTCCTGTCATCTTCACATTCACCTTAGGCTTTTACTGACAAGTCAACCGAAGACAGTGGAATGACTCAATGCAGTGAAAGTGTTTCTTTGATGGTTCTTGCTGATGTACCAGAGAAAGCAGCTGTTTTCCTCACTTAAACAGCAACACACAGTCACATTTTTCTCAGCTCAAATAGCTACAGGGATGTAATGCATTCATAATTATAACAATCATAAAAGTAAGAGCAGGATTTTCATAATTGTCAGGAATGTGCTCAGAGCGGAAGAGTTAACAAAAAAAAAAACTGCTGTGGTGGGCTGATATATTCAGACAGGCCAGGACTTCAGGGATGGTCATGCTGCTGCTGAGAAAATAACTTTTAAAAGTAAATCTGTCCTCTGCTGCTTAAATACCTTATGATTCAGTGTGTCATTGCCAGCAAATTCCAGCATCACATTTCAGGTTTGTATGAGCCACTTTTTTATTAATCTCTCTATCTCAACCTTACCCTAAAACCCACCACCCACTGTGGTACAGCTAACAAATGAAACAATAAATAGTGACACTAATTTGCCAACAAAGTCATTAACCTTGCAAACACTGTTTACATGCCTTTACTTCCAGAATGCACTATAAAATGAAAAGGATGACTACGGCTGCTTATGCATTGCGCAGCAGGCGGAACGCATAAACCACATCGAAAGCACAGCCAGGAAACCCACAAAGACCCCACTGGGCAGGACAACCCCGCATACACTGGTGTAAATTCAACTGTGTTTGCTTTTTGGAGTGGATGTGTCAGAGTGGATGTTGAAGAAAAAGATCCTTAACATATTGTACTGCCATGTAAATAAATCTTTTTCTTTTTTTTTTTAATGTTGCACAATTGTATCAGAAGCTTTCATGTGGGATGCAGAGATGTGAGAAGGTTGAGAAGCATGAAGTATGGTGTGAGACCTCAGACAATTTTCCAGCAGGCTGGGGGGCAGACATCAAACTTTTGTTTATATGTTAAATGCTTTGAATTTTACTCTGGACTATCTAGACATCTTACCTCATCACTGTCTGTCAAACCAACAATGACGGGATGAGTATTTTTAGCTAAAAGCAGATCACTATGCAAGGCCTTTAGTCTTTCATCACCCACTTAACCACTCCATCTGTGTGTGCTGTGCTGCTAATTAGCAAGTTTACACAAGTTAAAAACAAAAACATGAAGTTTGAGTGACGATGTAAGAAAAGCTAAGATGTTATACAATACTCGAACATGTGACCTGGTTAGAGCCTCAGGTTTACTAAAAGTCCTCATAACTACATGCTACAGATGGACAGTACTGGTAACATTTGCTGCTTCGCTCCCACGTTAACATTATTGCTTTATTAATAGCCGTTAGCCGCTGCGTAAATACTAACTTAACAAATGGCTAATGTGGCTATTAGGCAATTGGTAATAGTTAAATGGCTAACATGGTTAACATGTGCCTGTTTATTACTTCACTGTTATTGAAACGGGAGCTTTACTGACATCCCAGATTTCTTTTTAAAGACCAAGTTCACTAAATTTAAATACTGTTCATATGTTCAGCTGCTAGTGAGGGGAGAGGCTGCTTTCCTTCCTGTCTGCAGTGCTGCCGTGTCAAGGTGTGAGTCAGAGGAGGCTGAGACAGCACTGTTGATATTTATAGTGTAGCAAAGTAATTATTAGTACCAATTAGAATCTGCGTATTGACTTTTTTGACAACCCTATTAGGTACACCCTTGTCGGCTTGATGTCAGTGAGAGCAAAGATTAGGAAAAAACTGTCCTAAACCAAACCAGCAGTCTGAAGCCTAAGTTTTTGCCTCACAAGGTTTACTTGTATATGACCTAAACTCTTTATTTGAAACTTTGTCCATATCTAACATCAGATCATCAAATGACCACTGTTATAGTATATTACAGTATAGTCACAGAAGCAGCAATGTAGTAGCAGTGTTTCTAAGTAGCAAACATACTGTTTGAGCACAAGCGTGTGTAAAGCATTGCCAGGTTAAATAGAAGGATAGCAAAAATTGACATCTGTTAGTGTAGCAACAGTGTGCAATTCAAGCTGTCTGCCATGTGGTGCATGAGCTGCTTTGATCACTTATTACACTTCAGGCACTTCCCACAATATTTACCTAAAAAAAAAAAAGCATCAGTTCTCGTGATCCTGGTTAAATCAACCAACTAATAACCTACAAGCTACATGAGTCAAGATGTACCGTAGCTTCACAACATTAAAGTTCACTTAGCGCCTCAAAGTTCTGTTCAGGACCTTCAGTCACAAGCCACTGCCTGCCCACGTCTGAATTTAGCCCTGTCCCAGAGAGCCAGGAGCTGTTCCACTGGTCAGTAAAGGCCACAGATTCTGCAAGAGGTGAAAGCTGAGGTCAGACAAACTGTAGCCATCTGGGAGAGTACAGTCTCATGTGAGCCAGAATTTCCACATCACTAGCTACCATGTCTAAGGATGAAGGAAACCCTCTTTCATTTTCCTCTCTTGGTATTTTCATGAGAAACTTTTGAGTTTACAGTATCCATAATGGCGCTCTGCAGTCACGAACCATAACAGAACAACAACATCAACATTGCTTCCTTTTCATTTTTTTTCTTCCTTTTCTCTTTTCTCACTCGGTAACGGAAACCTTGTGTTCTAAAATTTATGAAGAGAAAACACAAGTAATTAAGGTGGAAGACCTCCCAACACGTGCAATGGATTGCAACATTTTGTGGACTGGGGTTTCTCTCTACTGTTTTTATCCCCTACTCTCTGAAGGAAAACATAAGGTGAATGATGGTTCAATAAAAGCAGATTATAGCACTCAGGTGGAAATCATTAAGCAGGAATGCAGGTATAAATAAGATCAATTCCAACATGTTTGGATTTTAAGTGCAGGATCAAGACAATTTTACGGAAAATATCTGTGTATGCGTGGGAGTGTGTGGGCACTAACGTGCACTACACATGTTGCGCACATGCGGGAATATGCGCACACTCGCCCAGGCGGTTTACAAAGTGCACAGAGGAATAAAGACATTAATTAATTTGTTCCTGTTGCCTGGAGTTTATTCAAATGCTTTGGAAGTTGTGATAGAAGACATATGGAGTTCATGGTTTAGATTAGACGAAACTGACTCAGGGCCACACAGACTGGAGAAGACTGTGTCACTGGCAGCAAGCCGTACATGGACCTACGGGGCGTGAAAGTCTCCGAGCAAAGGCAAACTGCTGAGGCCTGGAACAAGATCAAAATCATCAAAATAACTAGTAAATATGGGCTTAACCTACTGAGGAAAAAAAGCTGACATACAGTGCAAGACCGAAAGTCAAATGTGTACCATCTCTGTGCATGGTTTGCTGTCATTAATACAGATCACTGCTACATGAACGGCGTTCAGCAGAGATCTTACGAGGTCGGCGATAAATTATGTCTGGAGTCCCAGCACAAAAGTCCCAGCACATGTTCGGTAAAGAATTTTAATGACAGTGTTAGAAACATGCAAATAAACCATGCTAATTTATTTTGATGTGATTTCCTCCGCAGATGTTGTACCTACCTGGACTTCCTCTACACATTGCGCAGAATGAACACTATCTACATTCTCATGGGAGCAGTAAGGGAATAGGGTTTCTGGTCTGCAACACTATCCTGGCAGAGGCATTTGATACCAAGGCATACCGCAGCCAAGTTCCAATAAACACAAAAGTCGGCTCACAGAGCTCAACAGCGCTCATTGTCCCACGATGGAAGTGGAGATACTGAATTGTTGTGTTTATTGATGTTTTTACATAAGGCTTGGACTGGAGTTAATGCTTTTGTCAGTGACAATAATTCTTCCAGAACGTAGCAGTAGCATTTGTCTTTTAGCTTACTGTTTAGATTCATACAGCCATTCATTATTCTGTAGACGTTCCTCTGCAGACCACTTACAGGGTGCTGTGGGCTACTATCTCTGGTTAAGTCTCTGCAATAAACTGCATGCTAATTATCCATCAAGATACTATCTGACACTGTCAAAGAGAAAAAGAAGTGGAAAGTGAAGGTGGAATCTGCAGAATTCCAGACAAGGAGAGAGACATGACAGCAAGGCCAGTGTGAGGACAGACAAATCTTTCATTAGT
>VVHJ01005206.1:0-11196 GCA_015107715.1 Tylochromis polylepis
GACCGTTCTCACTCCCGAGGCGTAACATAGCGACGTTTTGTCACGTCCCAAGGCGTCAAATGTTACGCGAAAGGTAACCGTCCGCGTCACTATGATCCGCTCCGGATTGTGGATGGAATCCATGAGAATGACGCTCCCAGCGGTAACACACGATCCAGCCGTGTATTCCAGCCCTAACCCTAACCTTACCCCTAACCCTAACCACAACCTTAATCCTAATGTTAACCACAACCTTAATCGTGTCAGATAGTGTTTTCCAAAGCGATTCATGATGAGAAAGTAAAGAAAAATTTAAAAATGTACATATGTAGATTGATTCCAAACAGTTCTCAGGTTTTCGAACGCGTAACACAGAGACGTGTTGGGTGGCCGAAAGCGTAACATACTGACGATTTGTCAAAAGCGTCGGTGTGTTACGTTTTGGGATGAGAACGTGTTGGTTTAGCACTGGTGTAGTTGTAGTCCTTACTTTGAAAAAGAAGAGCAGAGGGTGAGTTCTAACTTTGAAGGGTCACACATTTCACCCCTTTGGGTAATTTCTATGCCAGAGTACGGGACAGGAGAATTTGACTCTTAGTTGAACCTAACAGATGATAATGTCCTGGTCTTGGAACATAAGACAAACACTAGATCAGTTATTCTTAAATATATTTTAAAATATATTTAGATTATAAAGAAGTTGTCCTAACCAGTGTACTCAGGATGTCTTGCAGAGTGGTTCTTTGTGTCTATGTGCTATCTGATATGCTGTTATGGGCTCTTCGGTAAGTAATAAGCAGAAGATGCTACGTGGTAATAAGTCAGACTTTTCACCAATTCCCTTCTACATTTACAGATGATGTTTTCCTGTTCAGTGAATCGAGTGACAACCTTCAGCTCATATTATATTATCTTCAGGTATGAAGATAATATGTTTATATGTCAACATGTATAGTTATTTTATATAGTTAAGAAGATGGTGCTAGCGATGCTTGCAGTTCTCTGACATCTTATCTGGTTTTCAGTTTATTTTTATTGCCATATTATTTGTACTGCCCACTTTATAATTATGTTTTTAATGGTGTTAGCGTGTGATAAAATGCTAATAAAAAAATGTTAATCTTTAAAAAGATATATAATGTGAACAACTTTCTTTCAGTTTTGTTCCACCATATATTCCCACAATTAATTTAAAAAAAAAGAAAAAAAAACAACCTCTAAGCAGGCAATTAAACGCATCCCTGCTTAACCTTGTTTTCAAATTCTGTGGATTATAGACACAACCTAATGAAAAACACTCTTCTTCTCATTCCTGCTCTTCATTATGCTAATGAAATCCCCCTTTTAGCTGCCATATCTGCCTTTATTTTAATATTCACAGAAAGAGAAAGACTGGAAGAAAAAAATTGTTTGTTTTTGGTGATTCACACTTCACCAATGAACGTGTTCAAATAAATAATTCGGCAGGGGGACAACAGGCGCAGGCATGAAATTATTACACAGTGCACCTTGATTATTGAAAATTGAGTGTGTTTGAGAAAGAGGGAGGCAAATGTGTGTGTGTGTGTGTGTGTGTGTGTGTATGTGTTTCTTTTCTGCCACTGAAGTGCGATGTTCCATCCCAGTCACCTTAATGTAATTATACATGGTAGGAGATGTGTGTGTGTTTGTGTGCGTGTGTGTGTGTGTGTGTGTGTGTGTGTGTGTGTATGTGTATGTGTGAGACTTTGCATTGGGGGTTGACTAAAGGAAATAGGAGGACAGACTTTTTCCTTTGTGAATAATTCATGGGCTTGAAAACTATGAGAGGTTTCTGCTAAATAGTTTTGGTGGCAGAGAGTGATGAAACTGACACACACAAACAGACACCCACACCTGATTAAGGTCGATGAAATGAGGGTTTTCTTGTATAAACATATAAGTCTGAAATGTAAGGTTATCCACACAAACCCACAGCCCTGGAGGCATCAAGTAGGAGAACGTTAACATGCATATGTCATGAGTCCAAGTTACGGCTAGCCTCAGATACAAAGTAAATTAGACACTAAACTCATTGGACACTTTCTTAGATACACCTTGCTTGTCTCGGATCGAAAACCCTTTTCCCATCTGAACTGCCTTAATTCAACAAAGAGCTAGAGACCAATTTCTGAGATTTTCATCCATATTGACATGACAACACTGCACAGTTGATTTCGATTTGTCACTTGCACATTAGCTTTGACCAAATTCTGACCCCACTTCCAAATGCTACAACAGAAATCAAGAGTAGTCAGACCAGGTAATTTTCCCAGTCTCCCATTGTCCGGCTTTGGTAAGCCTGTGCACTCTGGACTCTGGTGTGGTCTTCTGCTGTTCTATCCCATCTGCTTCACAGTTTGTTGTGCTGTATGTTCAACCAAGGTATGCTCTACTGCATACCTTGGTTATAGCAAGTTTTTATTTGGCTTGCTGCTTTTATTGCCTTCCTATGAGCTCGAAGCAGTCTAGCCACCTTCCTCTTTTCTTTGCCATCAACAAGGCACTCCTGGGCATGAAAATTTCTTCTGTGATACCAGGTACATGTGGTAGTGGATTCAGGTGATTACATATTGCAAGTCTGCTCCTCTACAATAACTCACACCTCCTCAGTGATCTTTTTCTGTAGATTTGGAACAAAAAACAACACCCCTGCAATTAAAGGTCTTTTTCATCCTCACGTAAAACCCTGAGGAGAGTGGATGTAAGGAAAGGAGTAGGCCCCAACAACGTTCCAGGATCAGTACTCAGGGAGTATACTGACCAGCTGGCACATATCTCTACAGACATCTTCAATACCTCACTGGAACAGGCTGTTGTTCCATCATGTTCCAAGTCTGGCACTATTATATTAGTGCCTCCAAAAAATCCTCCATCGCAGGTTTTAATGATCACCGCCCTGTTGCAGCAAGTCCGATAATGATGAAGTGCTTCAGTGCTGGTGAAGGACTACATCCTTTCGATACTGCCCTGTGTGTTTGACCCGTTTCAGTTTGCTTACCGCCTAAACCTCTGCTCCACAGAGGGCATCATTTCCTTTGCTCGTCACCTGAGCTTGGCACATCTGGAGGAGAAGAACACTCAAGTATGAATGGTATTGGTTTAGTTTAGTTCAGCATTTAATATGATCATCCCCCAGCAGCTGGTGAGGATACTCAGCCCCCTGAGTACTTACCACCCTCATGTGTAACTGGCTGCTGGACTCCCTCACCAACAGACCGCAGTCAGTGAGAGTGGGAAACAGCATCTCCAGCTCCATTTCTCTCCATCGATTTCCTTCATTCCTGCATCCTGAGTCCACTGTTGTTTATGCTCCTGACATATGACTGCAACGCTGCATCTACTTCTAATCACATCATTAAGGTTGCAGATGACACAACAGTGGTGGGTCTCAGTAGGAATGACAACGATCTGACCTGTAGAGAGGAACAGAAGCAATTGGTGGACTGCACTGACAGCAATTTGATCTTGAACATCGAGAAGACCAAGGAGATGATCATCAACTTCAGGACTAAACAGCCCAGCCACTCACCACTCGGCATTGACAGCAGTGCTATGGGAGGTAGTCAGCAGCATTAAGTTAAGTGACAGTCTGGACTGGTCACTAAACACATCCTCTCTGCTTAAACAGGCTCAACAGCTTCTGGACTTCCTGTGCTGGATAAAGAGAGCACACCTTTCACCTTTAATCTTTAACCACTTTCTACTAGGGGTGGGTTTAAAAAATTGATTTTCCGATTTTAGCTTGAATAGTTTGATAACGATTCATTAAATCCTTAATCGATTTTTAAATATAAACGTATTTTGCCAGAAACCCCAGAATCTCAGGTTAAAGCTCACAAAAATATTTCAACAACTACCAAACAGCTAAAACAGCAAATGAGAGCAGGTAAACGCATTCTGCACAAAGACGTAAACACAAAGCGCGGATCATTCACTCAAAACACTTAGCTCTGTCTCTAATAAAACCACTGTAACTTTGCTCTGCTTCACTTCAGCAGCATCAGGTAATGTTCATATGTTGATTCGTGGTTTTCTTCTGTTTTTGATTGACTGCAGAATATTTCTTAGGGGGTTATCTGCAATAAAAAGCCAGGCCAGGAAAATCTCTTTCATGTTTTTTCTGTGTTTTATCCTCAGTTACTTTGACACGAAGGCATCTGCTGTGATGTTTACACCTCTGATGAAGTCTCACAAGCCTCAGCTTTGTTTTTATACAGAGATATAAAAATAATGGATATGTACTGATAAACGATCAGAATTATAATATTTCTGACTGTCTGAGTCAAAATTGAATCGAATCGAATAGAATCACTGATTGAATCAAATCGGGACCTTGTAAAGCTCCAAGGTCTCAGACAAAAAAAAAAAAAATGTTGCAGAGAGTGGTGATCACTGCAGAGAAGATCATTGGGACCTCTCTTCCATCGATCCAGGATGTCACACGTAAACGCTGTCTCAGCTGAGCCTGTAACATAATTGGAGACTTCGCCCACCCCCACCATGCACTGTTCTTTCTGCTGCCCTCTGTTCAGTTCAGTTCAGTTCAATTCTATTCAATTCATTTTTATTTATATGTGTCAAATCCAACAACAGATAATACAACAGAGAAAATCCCAACAATCATATGACTCCCTATAGGCAAGTGCTTTGGCAACAGTGGGAAGGAAAAACTCCTTTTTAACAGGAAGAAACCTCCAGCAGAACCAGGCTCAGGGAGGGGCGACATTCTGCCACAACCGGTTGGGGTGAAGGGAGGAAGACAGGACAAAAGAAATGCAAAAGAAGAGAGCCAGAGATTAATAATAAGCAATAATTAAATGCAGAGAGGTGTATAAACACACTGTGTTTGGAAAAGGTGACTAAAGAAGAAAAACATTTTGCAGCATCAGGACCAGGACAGACAGATTCTGCAAAAGTTTCTTTCCCCAAGACTTCTGACTCTTGAACTCTTAATACCTGACAGAAACTTTTCCCTCCTCATTCTCCACACAAACATATATGCATATATATTTAAATGGCCGTATATTTAGGGCAGTTCAGTATCTCTTCAACAGTTTTTGCTGCTATTTGACTGTGCAAGACATATATATTCTAAGATGCTGTACTGTTTTTCTTTTCACTATAACAATACATATATTGACACATTTTCTGATAGTCTTATATGTATATATGTTACAGTTTCTTTTTATATTTTACACTTTTATATTTTGATTAATTAATTAATTTATTTTGTATTAGTACTATGGGAAGTCAGTGCACTGATCTATGTTCTCACTGACAATAAAGTAGAGAGTCTACTCTATTTTGAGTCTGTTTTGCACGAACAGCCATACCACATTCAAAGTCACTTAACACACCTTTCCTCCCCATTCGGAATTATATTAACGATCATTTGAACAGGTGTAACTAACAAATTGGCTGGTGAGTGTATATAAGTGTATATATATATATATTGTATATAAAGACCGAAGTGCAAAAAAAAAAAAAGAAAGAAAAAAATCCTGCATAACTGGTACATTTATCAAACATTTCTCCTTATCAATACTTTTTAAAGGTACGAAGGTACTTGCCTCTTCAGAGCAGTGTGGTATTTTTTTATTATTATTATTGTTCTTTAAATGTCTTGAAATATATCAAGTTTGGTTTTATCCAACTTCCAAACCCTGCGAATCAAATCAAATCAAATCTGCATGTCCTCACGCTCCTAAATCTGAAAAGCACTCCTACAAACATGACAAACAGCCAAAATTGTGCGACTGTTTGTAATGGATTTGGTGACACAGTCTTACATGCAAACTATCTATATGTGGGAAAAGAAATCAAGTTTATGAAGGGCTTCATAAAGACTAACATGTTTACAACAAAATTAAGCTTTATAAATATGACTAAACATTTGATGCAGATTTCAGTATAAATATTCTTTTTTTTTGGAACTACAAAATCTTTGCATCTCATAATTATAATTCACACGTATAGGAATACAGATTTTTGCCTGATTAGAGTCAAAACTATCTTAGGATTTATATTTCTGATGTAAAATCTGCTCTAGTTCAGTTGCTCTTCCTTTTTTGATGTCACAACTACCTTTGCAACTCTCCTCCAAAGATCTACACGCCATTTCATTTTCCTGCACAGTGATTCACTGGGGTTGTTAACTGGAAAATTGCTCATTCAAGTCCAGTTTCAGAATCTTTTTCAAAATGAAAGGGGAAAATGGTATACAAAGAAATGAATTTGCATTTTACATGAAAAGAAAATTTGAACATAGAAATGTGCAAATGAAGTATTATATGAGTATTATAATTAGTGATCATAAAATACATTATCTATAGATTGTCTAGTGGTGAGAGGTTTTCTAAAGACACACACATAAACACTTGGATTGACTCTGGCAGAACACACCAGCATAGAGAAAGAGGCACGTACACAGAAACTCAAGAGTTCCAGTGAGTGCACTGACCACTAAATGCTTTACTCCCCACTCACTGACATATGCACACATTCACACATTCGCACATTCCACGCACACACTCTTAGTGTCCCGACTGCTAAATACTTTACCCACCTGGCAACCCATGGCTCTGCTAGTTAAAAGCTTTCCGATTAGATGTACATGTATCCGATTTCACTTTAAAGAGCCTGCGGGAAGCAAAGCTGCTTGCCATCGGCGGGAAAACATCACGCTTTTATTCCGGGAAAGTCGGAGCGAATAAGGCGATGACCGGCAGAAGAGATGGATGGATATAGACGGAGGCGGTGAGAGTGCAGGAAGAATGGGCTGTTGTAATTAGTTTATCTAATATCAATCTGCTTCTATCTCTGTCATGTTCTCTCTAAGTCACTCCTCCCTTCTTCTCTCCGACTGGATTTCCCTCACCTCACTTGGCCTTTCTTGTTCACTCTTCTTTTAAAAACATGCCTCTTCTTCCATCATTTTCAGTGATTTACAAATGTTCTCTTAGTATCCTTTACCTCATTTCACCTTCCCAGTCGTCACATTTTTCCCTTTCTCCCTTTCCTCTTCTTCCTCTTCTCTTCCATCTCCTCCTCTGTCGCTTCACCCTTTTTTCTTCCTGTTTGCCTCATTTTGCTCCCCCCTCCCTTTTCCAAAACCATCCATCTATTTCCCTGCCTCTTCTATTCAGCTCATTCATCCTTCCATCCAACCATTCATCCAGCGTAATGTGTTTCTAAATGAGTTACCTACAGAAACAAAGTGGGTCACATCACTGTAGTTATTGCATCACCCACCTGGTATGCAGGGCTCAGTTGTTTATACTCTGGATGCAAGCGAAATAGAGATGGAGCTCATGCAAGAGGGTGTTTGTAAGGACAGAGTTGTTTAGTGTATGGGCTATCAATTCTGATGTCTGCACTGAATAAGTGTTTTGGTAATAATCTGTGGCACTTTCATGTACATATATATCATTTTGCTACCCTGCTACCCTCAGCTGCTGATTGCTGTAACACAGTAGTAGTTAAGCCACACCTTTCGTTCCCTTGACCTGGTAATATTATGTCTTCAGCTGCAGAATCAGAAAGAACAGGGAGAAAAAGTTAAAACTGCAATAAGTGCAAGAATTGGATATTTGGCACAACATCCCAAATAAAGAATATATAAGAACCGGAATAAACAAAAACTCAAACTGCTGTTAACTGAAATGACCAAAATTAAGTTAAGCGATATGTAAAGACAGTCTATGACCATTTTCTTATTTTTAGAAAGAAATACTCTGTAGAAACCAAATCCAACTATATCCTTCTGGTGATGCATGCTGTAGATGTTCAGCTGGTAAATCACATTATACATCTCTTTTTATTTCATTATTTTGTCATTCTTATAGGCTACAAAAATCTTTATTTGATTGAAAATGAAACAAGAGATGGGCTTAAATTAAAGCTTATACAAATATATACACAAGGGTACACCATGGTATTGTGAGGACAAAAAGATAGGACTGAATCCTGGAGGGAAACGGTGATGTGTGGCATATAAACGAGGTGTCTTTAACCATTATTCCTGTGGAACCAGTTAAATTAATGGAGCAGTCTGAAGCAACTCATTAAAATCTTAATCAGAGCAATGCCTTATTATGAGTATTGGACAGAATGTTATGATTTTGTTCATGCAAATGTTATTTTGTTCGCAAATTATGCAATGGCAATGCATAAATATGTTCCCATTGTCTAATAATGGAGCTCTAGAACTGTTAATTGGTTGCATATATCAACTACAAAATCTATCTGACTAATCTCGCTTAGTGTTTTCTTATTATAAATATTATTATTTGCTATATAAGTCGAGCATGAGAATGGGTATATTTAAGCTTTCATCAGAGCATGGTAGAGACTTACCTAAAAAAGTGAGATGCCTGTTTGTCCCAAGGTAGTTCTGAGCGGTGCAGGTGTAGAAATATTTTGGTATGTTTTGCCTTTACTGGACAGTTTGACAGCTATGAATGACAGGAAACACAGGACAAGAGAGCGGGGTAGACAGGTCATGCATCATGAGCCCCAGGCCAAATTCAGGCCAGAGGTGTTGTGGTTACTTGGTCTGTACCTTAGCCCACTGAGTCTCTTTGACCTTCACATGCATTTTTAATAGCTCTCAGTTGACATAGGTGATCATATTAGGAGGCTGAACACAGGACATTGAGCATAGAACCTGAATATCCAACTAAAAGGAACACAGTAAGCATTGGACTGTGTGTTAATGGTTTGCGTCTTTGTTGTAATAACAAGTTTGAAATAAGGCTAAAATTATCTATAGCAGTTTTCATTAGGTTAATAGATTTTTGTTTTTTGGCTGACCCAATAAACATATATATAACATTAGCATATTATCCTAATGCAAATGAACTGAAGAGCTATTTGTGTGATTTTATCTAACTTTTTATGTGATGTTAAATTGGATACTTTTAAGATTATGCTATTCTTATGTTCTGACATAGAGGTTCTCACATAAATAATGAGATCAGTTACAGATGTCTGCACTGAATAAGTGTTTGCAAAAGCAATCTCCATAAACCAGAAGCTAAAGTTCAGACTGCTCTAAATGTCCAGTTTCCTCACATTTACTACCATTCTACTCTACTCTTGGATCTTTATGATGCCAAAGAGAAGAAATAAACTTAATATGGTGATTTCAAGCCACCATCCTAGTGTTAAGAGCACTCTGAGATGGGCAATCTATCAGAAGAAAACTGGCTTAAAGGGATGGCAGTCTTAAAGGAAGAGGAGCTGAAATGAATTGTTTCAGACAGAGGATGAAATAATGGGCTTATTTTGAGCTGTGAATCATACAGAGCTACTCTAGCAGAGTCCCATAATAGCAAGAGGAAAAAACAGAATAGGTCCATTTTAAAACAAAAGCAACACATTTTGCTTTGTACAGCTACACGTGGAATGTTGGGTAGGATGGATCAACAACTGAAAACTTCTCAAAGAAGGCCACATGCTTTATGTATAGGATCAAACAGATCTTCACTAAGGTAGCATGTAACGAAACAGATTTAGACAAGTTTGATACAGATGGGTGAAAACGTAAGAACAAACTAGTATTCTTAATTTTATTGGATATTATAATATTAAGAATATTTTATAGGACATGGCTAGATGGCAGGCCTTGAGGTTTTCCTCTCTTTTTTCCCCTTTCCCTTGTCTCAGTAGCTCAAGTGGAGTTTGGGTTAGGATTTACTCGCTGGTCCACATGGGGTGGGTGGACTTTCTCCTTCTTGGGCTCTCTTCTCCACACCTGTTATACATTAACTAATCGACTCATGGTTTTTAAAGACCGGCATGTGTTGCTGCTGCTGTTGTGGTGATAATTAGGCCTCCCTCGTCTCTAACTAGTTCTTGTGGTTTCTTCACTCCATGGCCCTGTTTTCGTCTCTGTTCTCCAGTTACCTGCCCGAAGTCATAGTGACGATTGCATTTCCTCAGATTCCTGTTCTCTTGAAGAGTTTATTAGACACTTCCAGTTACCAGTACTTGAGCTTTCCAGCTGGTTGTTACACCTGTAAAGGAAAATACCTGTTACTCACCTGCCGGCCCATTCTCCAACGAATTCTTGTATGCCTCTCTGGAAACCCATCTGCTTGCCAGCTTCCCCTCTGAAGGTTTCAGAGTTAAATAACAAATACCACAAGTTCTTCTCAAACCCATGCTGGCTGTTTCTAACTTCTCCGCTCTTCTCTCAGGCAGAAACTCGATCATTCCTGTAGAGAAATCTCCTACCTGTGCCACTTGCCTCTATCTGGAATCGTTGTTATACCGTTTTTACAGTAAAATATAATTAAAAAACTTACACAGTGAACATGCAAGACCTAGGTCTGTAATGGGCTGGGTTTCAATAATCGATTTTCCGATTCAAATCGATTTTAGCTTGAATAACGCGATATCGATTCATTAAATCCTTAATCGATTTTTAAATATAAACGTATTTTGCCAGAAACGCCAGAATCTCAGGTTAAAGCTCACAAAACTATTTCAACAACCACCAAACAGCTAAAACAGCAAATGAGAGCAGGTAAACGGATTCTGTACAAACTCGTAAACACAAAGGATCGTTCACCTGACGGCACGTACGCAGACACGCCGTCGGGGCTGAAAGCCGACAGCTCACAGATTCTGATGCTGCAGGTTTTGTCACTCTCCGACCAAAATTCACTGAACCAGCAGCAAAAGAAGATCAAAATTACGCTTCACATTTGATAAACATCGTCATTAATTCCCTCTTACCTTTGCTGTTTTGCTTTCACCACGATAAAATCACACTTCATGCACAGCTCTTTCTCTCTCAGTGTACTTCAAGAACAGTTTCCCATCTCAAATTTCAGTTTTCTGCATTATTCAATGGCATATTACACACCAGTCTACCGTTGTTTACAGCGCTGTCAGCAACTGTTTTTTTTTCTTTTTTCCAAAAACAACCTCCGACAAGAAAGCCTCATTTCTGCTGTTCAATACCAAAGAAATGTAAACTTTTTAAAATTATGCCAAATTGCAAAATGCTTAGCTGTGTCTCTAATAAAACCTCTATAACTTTGCTCTGCTTCACTTCAGCAGCATCAGGTAATGTTCATATGTTTGTGACAAAGTGGGTGAAATACCATTTGTCAGAGGGTAGGCTTGTTTATATCATTTGTGTTGAGTTAGCCATGTTTTATTTGTTTTCTGTAGAATGTCAAGCATGTA
>VVHJ01005213.1:9188-19791 GCA_015107715.1 Tylochromis polylepis
GGGGGGGGCTGTGCCAAGAATGGGAATAAAATAAAATAATGCTCAATGGGGAAACAAATAAGCACATTTCACAAGCTGTCATTGTGTTCCTACCTTGTTCTAAATTTGGTAAATATTAATAGCGTTACAGGACAGCCCTGTTATTGTACTTCATTCACACTATTATACACTTATACTACTCTGGATTCAAAACCAGGAAACAGAAAAAAAGTATTCTCTCCAATATGAGCCAAGTTTCATTGCTGGTGAGCAAACAAATATTTTGAAACATTTATTTTACTGCTTTAACTTGCCAACCACTACTCTACCGAATACTAGAGGTGAACGATATATTATTCCCAGTGTATATCGATTCATTTCATCAGCAGTGAGTCAGCAGTGAATCCAGGCAATGAGTCATAGTTAATAATAATGGAGATGGCAATGACTGTCTCAGGGCCCCAGATGGATGGCTTCTCTTACAGCCTGAGGGACAGCATTATATATACAGACTGCAGCATGGTCACTAAAATCCATGTTATAACACTGGTTAGAACAACTAAAGTGCACACACTAACAAGTGTTCAGGTACACACATTTTTACCAGCCTCAAAAGCATAGCTAGTATGATTTTCAATCACTGTTGTTTCATTGTATTATTGTAAGGTCTTTACCTGACAATATAAAGTGCCTCGAGGCAACTGTTGCTGTGATTTAGCACGATATAAATAAAACTGAATTGAACTTTTGAGTCTATGTATGCGTGTATACCACAAAGGCAGTTTTGAGAACTTTGATCAGCCAGACTGCCACAGACTCAAAACCATGCAAGTTACAGCAGCAACAACTTTACAGGAGTGCAGTCGAGATCTAGGTTCAGTTCGCAAGATTTTTTAAAGCCAAACTAACAAATACTGAAACGATGCTGGAAGATGGAGGGCCACCATTTTACTCCTCACTGTCAAATTCTGTTTAGGTTTTTAAATGTATTCATTACTTTGCTTATGAGGTATGTTCATGTGGGATATAAACATATACTAATTTCAAAGATGGGTGTAGTCCGAGAACATATTGTTGCTACGGTTAATGTGATGTCGCCGTAAGATGGTCTATAGATCTAGTAAGTTACTGCTCTCATTTTCATTGGCGTAAGATCATTTTTACAGTTATGGGTGTACAATGAAACAATGAGCTTTAGACACTTTAGACACTTAGACACAAGCGTCTTTTCTTCCATTTTTTTTACTCTTTTGCTTTTGCATAACAGTTTTTCAGATTTAGCTTCATGTATTTTGTACACACACTGAATGAAATATACAACTACACATGTAACAAAGCTAGTGATACCTGTGTCCATGTGTTTCTGTTATAAAACTAACACCATGCCTTTCCAGTAAATAGCTTTGTAGCTTTGTAACACCAACAATTAATCTTTTAACTGGATCCTTAATCTTATCAGCTGAAAGGAAATTCATCCTGTTCATATTTCTTGGCAAATCTGACCCCCAAACCCTGACGTTCTGCTCGGTAATAATGTGGTAATAGTGGGATAACAAGGTGGAAACAAAAAGGTAATAATATGAAAATTTGCACATTATTACCACTTAGTTACCAAAGTAATAAACAGGTAATATCCAAGTAATATAAGGGTAGCAACAACGGTTACAGCTGAGTAATATTATACTAAAATTCATTTAAATGGACCAAAAACACAGGGTAATAATATGGAAACAAAGCTATGTTAATGAAGCAAAACCAATTAGTAATAGTAGCATAATACCTTGATAACAATATGATAACCTGCTAGCAAGAAGGAGGTAATGTCTGAATTTTCTTTTTTCTTGCAAATTTCCATATTAGTATCATTGCTTCCACCTTGTCACCCAACTATTACCACAATATTACCGAGCTGTAATAGAAAGTGCCACCAAAGTTGTATGTGGTTGTGCCTCCGCTAACATTCCTACTGCCCAGTTCAGACATTTTTTTTTTTCGTAAGTGGCCTTCCTCCTACATATCATTACTGGAATGCGTGCTGAAGTGTGTACATGGGTCACGTAGTATAGGAATAAGTGGCAGCTATGATGATTTAGTTGAAGGGCTTGAAAAACCTAATGCGATGAAGCTATATTTTACAGAAATCGCATAATTAATGTATGACAGTCTATAAATGATTAATATATTTAAATGTTCTTATCTATCGTTTCCTTTGTGACAGGGAGCAGGTGTGCTTTTCTCAAAGCAAACTGCTATATGCTTCAACGAGATTAAATTGGCAGCATTGCAACCAAAGCAGAATGTGTATGTATGTGGGGGTGTGTTTACATTCCTTTTTTTTTTCATGTGCTTTTACTGTACACTTGGATAATTATAGCATATTTCCCTTGACTAGGGAGCCACGATTACGGTATGTGTCCATGTATATATGTGCAATTTTACATGCACAGATTGTGAACGAGCCTGTATTCTCACATGAATCTAAATTGCAATTGTTGTGTTTGGGGGTGATGCTAACAAACCTTCTGCACTGCTAAACTAGGCCACTGCCTTGCTGCTGGCAAAAGAGAGATAGCGCGGCAGAGAAGAAGCAGACAGAATCAGATGGAGGGAAGAAAAATGAGGTAATGAAGAAATTACATAATAGTGTTAAATATCACGGAGGTGCACTTCATGTCACTGTGAACCATAAATTGCTAGTATTATCACATCAGACAAAAAAAAGCAGGTAGGCCAGAAACATTCACTGCATCACATTTAGCTTTGCCGAGCAGAAAACAATGACATATGAGTGGTACTTTCTTTGTGCTTGTAAGCTGCTCAAAGACCATCAGCTCAGTGTCTAAGAATCTGAAACGTAATGATCTTAATTCTAAGAGGCCTAAAAGGCTATAATGTTCATCCGCGGTATATTGTTTCATCTTAGTAGTGCAGATTGAACTTAAAGTCTTCTTTATCATTTGAACCCAAGTACCAATTAAAAGAATGGTGCTCTGAAACTGTCGACTTACAAGCCTAACAAAAAATCTCTCACGACATATTCTCATACAAAAGTTTTGATTCCTGCTGCAATGTTAGAGTAGCACAGATGGTACGCATAAAGTGTCCATTATTGGTTTTGATGGGGCTTCAGATCCTGACAGCTCTTCCTGTCAGCCTTGTTGATAACAAGGGCAGCAGAGGGAGAACCTAATCCTTAATATTTTAATATTTGCTTTGGTTGAACTCATGAAACACCAAGTATTACTAGTAGGTACCACTGTGAGATACCCGGTGGGGTGTTAATGACTCATGTTTGTTGGATGGTAGCAGGTTGTTTTCTTTTTCACTGCTGAATGATAAATGGTGGTGGTAGACAAATATGAATCAGCAGTATATCAAAAACTGTGACTTACTGTAAACAAAGTAGGTTAGACAAAGATTCACTAGAAAAGATGCCTCTCTCTCTTATATATATATATATATATAGGCTTTCACAGTGGCATCCGTTAGATTTATTTAATCATCTCAGAGGCTGAACATTGTTTGGAAACAGTAGAAACAATATGTGATTGCAATGTGCAAATACATCACTGCCTTTGGTTTGAAATCATACTTTAGCAGTGTTCCGCTGTCAGAAAAACACAGCACTGGTAAAAGAAACTGACTGGAAGAATATGATTTCAACAGACTGGACAAATTGGAACTACTTCTAAACTAGAACTTGTGATTCCTAGTGGATCTCTAGTGTTATTAAGCTGTTGCTCTTAGGTTCTGCACATGTAAACATTTATCAGTTTTCTTAATGAGGCAAGAGGGGTGAGACCCTATCCCATGGGGGCAAAGGATGAGGTACATCCTAGATCACACCATCTTGTAATTTAACAAGCAGGTTAAAGGGTGCCAAAGTACATGCATGAGGCCAGTATATTCAAGCCCATAGCCTTCATGCTGGGAGGCAAGAGTGCTAACCGCTGCTCTACCATGCTATCAAGATGCTATAATAACTATTCCCACAAGTATTTACTGATAGGAAAGTCATGAGGCAGAGATGTGACAGATGTTGCAAGACATGCAGAAAGAAAGAAAAAAAAAAGTGGAGGCATGGGAAAGAGGAGATGCATGAGAGCAGAGGAACAGGGCTGATAGAGAGAACAAAGGGCACCAGATTTAAAATGAACTGTGACAGATCAAGTTATAAACTCTCCCTGGCCAGTTAAATCTCAGCAACAAGGAATGTGTCACAGAGAAAGAGAGAGACGAAGAATACAATGTGTTCAAAACATGGACACTGAAAAAGAAACCTCTTTTCTGGGGTCAAGAACATTAAGCAAGAGACTGAGATAATAAAAGAGAAATAGGAAAAAGATCACATTAAAGGAAAAAAGAAAGAAAGATATACAAGCAACAGACACCAGAGTAGAAAGAGTGGTGAGGTTATTACACAATTGTGTCAAAAGAAAGAGACACGAGAGGAAGCTTTGGGGGTTTTTTTTTCCCCTGATCTTTTTATTTACTTACACAAAACTCCTCTTTCATAAATTGAATCTTGGTTTACACAACCCGAGGGGGCAAAGTAGACAAGGAAAAAGCTACAAAAAGCAAAAGTAATGAAAAACAAATGGTTGAATGGGAAGACTCAGCTCCAAAAGATAAAGGCATGCCAAAGCACACACTTGATTCACCATAAAAGCTTCTTTTAACTAGCTTTTGTGTTCACCTAAAGGTGGGAGGATGTAATGTGTGAAATGAGACACAAACAACACTTAGATAGAAGGCAGTAGGATAGTTCTAACTACAACAAGAACTGTGGTGTGTTACCACGCACACAAAAAAGATTTGAAGACAGCACACACTCCAGCACCCTCTGCCGGGTAATTAACTGGATAAAGCCAACATTACACTTCTTCTTGTGTCAATATCTCTAACAACTTCATAAAAAAATAAAGAATATATGAAAAGACAGAAAGGCAGGACACCTTAAATCCTTTGGAGTGGCCTTAACTTGCCTATATCAATGACTCAAGTATGATTAGTGTGTCTTCACAAACCTGCAGCACCTATAGATAAGGACACAATTATTAGCCCCCTTTTTCTGACCATATTTTTTTATTTTTATATTTAGACAGCATAAATTATTTCACGGGGCATGGTGGCTGTAGCTCAGGAGGTAGAGGAGGTCATCTACTAATCAAAAGGTTGATGGTTTGATCCCTGGCTGCTCCAATCTGTACACCAAACATCTTCGGCCAAGAGACTGAACCCCAAGCTGCTTTCTGATGTGAATAGATAGAAAAAAAAAAGTGCTTATATGAATGGGTGAGGTAAATGAGGTTGTATAAAGTACTTTGAGTGCTCCAGTAGAGTACAGAAGAACTGGTCAATTTGCACACAGCACCACAATTATTTCAGAGAAACCTAAAATACCAGTGTAAATGTTATTAGCCCCCTGAAAATCTGACCTTTTTATTGAGCCGCAGCACAAACCACTTCTCTGCAATGACGTGCTTTAATTTTGTAAGGCTCAAAGCCTGTAAAATCAAGTTAGAATTGATTGTTATCTTTTAATTTCCACACAATGGAGATGGCCATATAAAGTTATCACAGCACCGTCTCCACAGTGAAACACAGTGGTGGGAGTATCATGCTCTGGGGAGGCTTTAGTGCATCTGGAACTGGGAATCTTGTCAAGATGGAAGGAAGCATGAAGAAAGAAGGATATGTCAAGATTTTAAAAGAAAACCTCAAGCTGTCAACAGCAACAGCTTTGACTTCCAACACAACAACAATCCAAAACATGGTGAAGAACCACCTCCGACCTCTAGTCTTTGGCTTTTGGGAACTACTTTATTTTCTCTGTACAAAGTAAAATAATGTAAGCATCCAAATGAAAACTAGGATCTTTGGAAAAGCTGTGATAAAAACTCCTTGTTCTGTTTCACAGCACTTGGGAAATATATTTTTTTTAAAGTGAAAATTTCATGGGGCTCAATAATGAGGGACAATGATGACAGTAAAAGTCAATCAAGTGTTGATGGGAGGTGGTCGAAGGTGCACATGAAGCACCCTAACGGGATACAAATGCTGCAAGAAAAAAAATGCTTCGCCATATGCTGAAACTGTTATTGAGAGGCAAGCTGTGAAGCTTAATAGTCACCCATTTGCTCCTTTTCTTTTATATCTTCTTCCTTCTTTTTGTGCCATGGGAGTCCATGGCAGCTCCTAGAATGTAAAGTAAAGAGTCGTGAAACTGACAGAAGGTAGCTGCCTTATTATCTAGTACCTGAGTGCCACTAATGTCTTAAGAGGTGCTTTTATGCCACTGACTTTTGAATCATTTGCTTGATTTTTTTTTTTTTTTTAAAAACATGATTTGGACTTCTTGGATACTCAATAACTCAATACTCATACTTAATAACCCTGCAATACAATATATATTATATAGTTGGTACAATGGGCACCCCTTTGACATGTTACCAATTTCATCTTTCAAGTGAGGCATCTTTTCCAAAGCCAGATGCCCCACTTGCTATTTCTCCTGCTGTCTCTCCTTATGTCCCTGAATCACAACCCCCTACAGTGAAATGCATTATCTCACACTAGGAGTTTTAACTAACTGTGACTCCCTCCAATTAGCATTTTTTTTAAAGCTATAAGATTTGTCAACTACAATTGCAGTGCTGGAAAGATTGGACTAGAAAGAGACCCCGATTAAATGTACTTGAGCCTCTGCATGCATCAGTGCTCTTTAAGCACCTGTCGCCCCTCCCTCTCCCAAGGATCAACAAGCAGCACTGCTTCATTTACTCTTCCGTGTTAAGAGCTGAACGTTTTTATGCATTCAATGCGGACAGCCTTAGCCTCAACCAGACAGTACTTGACAGTTTTAATCGTGTCTTTATTCAGCACATGTCAAGAAAATTCCTGAATTCTTTCCTTCAGGCTCAGATTGAGAGCACAGAGTGCCTAGCCCTGAGGTGTTTGCCATTTTTTGAAATTCCCTAACACCCAGAATTTTTTTTTCAAACTATCAGTTTCTGTGCTTCTAGTGTAAGGATCCCTTTGGTAATGGCCAAAATATGTGCAAAATAGCAATGCTGACAGTAAAATCTGGTTTCTGCCTTCCGTGTCATTCACTTCTAATAGCTGGTGACCTTCACTCAGTGTTTTCCCTTAAGCATTAATAGTTGTGAAAACAAAAGTGTATAGATCTGAGTGTTGTCATCATGCTCTAAACAAGCTCTCACTTGTGCGGTGAAAAAAAACTTAAAAAGCAAATTTACACACTGATTAATATATTTCTTTTTGCTATATTTCTTTTTTATTTCCATCTTAAAATTGAGCAGCTTTGTGGTATTTGATTGGTTGTGTTTGTTTTGCACTACCTATCTGAATTGTCATAATCTTTTCTGGGAAGTTTTTTTTTGTTGTTTAATTTACTTGACTGCCTTGACTAGAGACAATATTGGGTCAACTACAGTGGTTTTAAATATGCACGTAAAAAAAGGAGGGTTTCCATAAGACTCTATGCAGTCCTGTGAAAAAATGTAACCTTTAAGGAATTCAGAGGGAAAATAGCGATCAAATCAAATGCACTCAGTAACTGATCATCAGCAAGTGTGACCCCTATAAAAGCAGAGGTTTTGGCAGTTTGCTGGTCTGGAGCATTCAGGTGTGTGATCTTAGAGAAGCATTAGAGAAGCAACTGTTGCCTGCCGTCAGTCATGTAAGGGTTATAAGGCCATTTCCAAACAATTTAAACTCCATCACTCTACAGTTAGAGAAATTATCCTGAAGTGGAAAACATTCACAGTTGCCATTCTTCCCAGGAGTGGAAGTTCCAGCAAATTCACACCAAAGTCAGACCCTGCAGTGCTAAGAGAAACAGCAAAGAATAACCCAAGAGTTATATCTTAGAGTCTACAAGTTCATGACAGTACAACAGAAAAGAATGGCTTGTTTGTGAGGGTTGCCTCTTCTCTCTAAAAAAAGACCATGGCAGCACAGCTGAGATTTCCAAAGCTGCATAAGAACAAACTACAAGACTTCTAGAAGAATTTCCTTTGGACAGATGAGACCATGCAACAGCACAATGACCTCAGCAAATCTATTACGAATGTCTGAGAAAGAAAATAATCAAGGTGTTGCAATGGACCAGTCAAAGTCGAGACCTCAAACTGATTAAAAAGCTGTAACGGGACCTTAAGACAGCTGTGTATAAATGAATCTCTACAATTCTCAGTAAACTGAAGCACATTTGTAAAGAAGAGTGGAACAAAAATGTGAGAAAAGTGATAAAATCATATAGAAAACAATTACTTCAAGTTATTGATGCCAAAGGTTGTTCTACAAGTTATTAAATCAGTGGTTGTACTTAGTTCTTCACAGGACTCTTTAACTCTACAATAAAGCAAAAAATATACACACGAATAAACTTAAGTCTAAAATTTCAGAGTTCCCTGTTCTTGTTTGCCTCTTTTGCCCTAAACCCATGTTTTACAACTAGTGTCGCAACCAAGCTTCATGGCTGAGACATCACCAACATTTGTAAATCAACATATTATGAATTATACTAAGCCAAAACACCCAGTAACCTAACTAGTGATTTTTCAGCCTATTATTCATGCATGAAGTAGTAATTAATCTAGTGAATTACTTTATTAAAAACAAAACTTATGCAGAAACAGATGCGCAGTTTTGTTTTGTTTTGTGTTTTTTCCAAGTGAAGTTGTAGTTTAGTTGCACTCCACACCATGAGTGTCTTGTTCTAACAACCATTAGAGGCTCTGCACCAGCCTTAACACTCAGCTGCAGAGGCAGTAGATATTCCAGCTTGTAGCTCGTAGTAAATCAAGTGTTATAGTCAGTAATGGGGGTGGTTAAGCTCTTCACTGCAGCAGTTTTTATTTTTATTTGTATTTTTTTCTTCATAAATGCCTTCCTTGAAATGAACAACCTTCCCCATAAAGTAAATGACTTGCTGGATTTGTAGACAATGCTGCCCTACTGACTGTTCCTTTCGTACCCTGTGTTTAACTCAAATATGAACTATGACACTCAGCTTTGCAGGGGGGGAGTAAGGTGGAGGCTGTAGCATGTAAGCATGTAAAGCCTGGTCTTGTTTGTTTGTTTTAATTATTGTGATGTCTCCGTTTCCTTGTAGAGAAATGTCACAAGAGTTGGCTTTAATCAAGTCTAATGTGATTCTGTAATTACAGCTCAAGCCTGATACATATTTGCATTACATCAAAATAAATATTTTGTGCACCAAAGAAAAAGAAAAAACACCTCCTCACACGCTGTGCATGCAGAAATACATGCACACAGATACAACTGGAATTTAAATGGAAGAGTATGCTTCAGGGATCAAACAGTAACACCAGATGTGAGTGGAAGTGATAATGAATGCACGGCTGCTTAGCTGGAAACACACATTCAGTTCACAAGATCAGATGAGATTCCAGGCTGTCAAAAGAATCTGAGCCAAATATATTAAAAAATAAAAAAAAAAAAAAAAAAAAAAAACTATGTGCAAAAGAAGCATATACATAGCATTAGAAAGCAGCACAGCAGTATTGATTTTGCAGAAAGATATGAGAGATGGATGCTTAGCAGATCTGATACATCCAAATTTGACAAATCCACAAAAATGTGGCTTTACATACAAAAAAAACTGAGGGATTTTCACTGAAACGATAATCCATTTTCTCCTGTTTATCCAACTCAGGGTCACAGAGGTGGATGGAGGGGTGCAAGGTTCTTCCTGGAATGTTTACCAGTCTGTCACGAGGCTAACACAGAGAGACACATAACGATTCACACCTACAGCCAATTTAGTATCACCAATTAACCTAACATGCATGTGTTTGGACTGTGGAAGAAAGCCAGCGTACCCAGAGAGAACCCACACTGACACAGGAAGAAGATGCAAACCCCACATGGAAAGGTCTCAGCCTGGATTTGAACCAAGAACCTCCCTGCTGCAAAGCGACAACCACCACACCCCTGTGCTGCTTTTCCTCTCATATCCCATTTTATTTTTTTACATTTGAATTTATGTAGCATCTGTAAAATAAGGCTAACCTAGTTTTGGTCAACCGATTATAAGAAAACATACAATGTCTGCTTTGCGTGCACCCAGCTACGCAAGTATCAAGTTCTGAGTTAAGTGGTACAGTTTCTTTTGATTCTCGTTTTCTCTTTCTCACTCCATCATGTGTTTACTCACTCCTCCCTACTAGCTGTCACACGGTTTTGCACTATTTGGCATTCACTTGCTACTGAATTTCTCTTCCATTCACACCATACTTACAATTAGCCTGTGAATTCCACACTTACGATTGCTTCTCACAATAACTCTGTCTTCAATCTTTACTAAAAGGGTATTTGTAGAATCTTTTAATCACAATAAAAAAATGCTATAGCATACTGTGCCCATACATCTAATTATCTAATACCACACATTTGAAGCTTATAGGCTGTTAATTACTTTTAAAAGTGTATTTTTATGATACACAGTGTCCATTGGGAGCACTGGCTGTGTATCTTGTTTTTAGCCTGCTGTACAATGGTTCAATGGTAACTTTATTGTTGATTTGCAGTATGTCCATACACAAAAACAAACAAACAAACACACACACACACACAC
>VVHJ01005222.1:0-10187 GCA_015107715.1 Tylochromis polylepis
CGGTATGAAAAAAAACCAAAAAAAAAACAAAAAAAAAAAAAAAAAAAATATCTGAACAGGCCGACAAAAAGGGGAGAAGCAGCAAACATCCTGGTGCAGAGCAGTAGCTGCTTTGGTAAAGGTCACACAGGCCAGAGTCTCTCCAAGTCTGAACCCTGAATTTTTAATGAAAAGGAAAAGTAGATTCATTTGAATCAAACCAATCACTACCAAGTACATCCTGCCAAGAACTGCCTGTAAATTCTAAATCTATGATCATAAAAATCACCCAAATAAGGGTTATGAAAAAAAAAAAAAGAAGAAGCTTGAAGTATCTTTTAAATTTCAGCCTGAATTATGCGTGCTTCAGGATTTTGGGAAGATGAAAGAGACTTACTACAGGTGGGGCACTGTAGGAGGCATGTGGATTGTTCTGGATCTCCCATAAGCCTTCATTGAATCCCTTCCTTTTGTTGGGTTTCCCATATCGTTCTCTGTACTTTTCATAGGCAAAAAGGTCCTTTGGTGCGAGGAATGCTCTTTGAAAACAGAGAAAATAAATTAAAAGTGAAACAAACTGACGGGAAACAATTTTATGTCCTGGGCTTTCAGTAATAAACAAGATGTTTACACTAGTGTTTAGTAAGACTGGTGTTAGACTCAAGACTTTGAAGTAGATCACTGTGCCACCTAGTGACAGATTAAAATACTGCAGGTGCCATCTTGTCAAACAGATGGTGTGTCTCACCAGTTCAAATATGTCAACACATCTTGTGAAAACATACTGCTCACTAAGACTGACTCAAATTAACAGTAGTTTAACATTAAAGTAGTTATATGTGCCAACATCACTCTACCAAAGGGGATTTATAAAAAAAAAGATGAGCCAGAGCCTAAATTCAAAACTGGAACTACCAAATTTAACCATAAAAAGTAAGCACGGTCAATGAATTTCAGTCAGTGTGCAGGTTTACAACACCTGCATCCACCTAAGTTTAAACAGTTCTGCAAATACACTTAACTCTAGTCTCTGTGTACTTACGTTTCATGTGTCCCAAAGAAGAAAATGGGGATTTTATTAGGTGGTGGTTTCACTGCTCCATCAGCCACATCTTCAATCTGTTTAAAAATAATAATAATGACAATAATAATAATAATAATTTTTAAAAAGCATGAGTTTCAATGAAAAGGGCAAACAGATAATATGTCACACATTCCCTGCAGACACAGGACTCAACACACAACTGTAACATATACTGATGGCTGGAAATGTTGTTTTTCCTTACCAGAAACCCTGTAAATGTGCCACTTCAACGGTCAGCCCCTTGGCCATTTGTGCAATTAGCAATGAAAACAACAACAAACGCAACCTGATAGTCATTTTATCCATTTTAATAAGCAGATAAATCTACTCTACAATATAAACACGTTTTTAAAAAGGGTGTGGGGGGGGGAGCCACAATTTTTTTTTAAAAACGTCATTTCCATAAAAAAAACAACGTTAGCAGGGCTGGGGGACGTCTCCGCGTAGGTTAGGCCACAAGCATCTCATGCAAATTTTGCCGCTTATACGCTGACAGTGGGCCTGTGCACACCTGCAGTCTGTCAGCCCTGCAGAGGTAAACCTACGCTTTCTGTTTGTCTGTATCCACAAACATAGTGGAGAAGATCTACAGAGAACCTTCTACAGCGTCCCATGCAGAGCAGCCCACCCCCTCCTCCGCCTCTCAGACTGCTGCTGCTGCTGTTAACGTTGCTTGCTTGCTTGCTTACCCTGGCTGGCCAATGGGGGTATCCCTTCATCTTAGCAAAGACGAGGTCTCCGGGCTGGAAGTTGTGTGGCATTGGCCTTCTCTTCTGCGCAGCCTGGATTTAAAAAGGTTTGAGATGCGCAGTCTTTCTGTGTCTCTCTTGGTTTGATGTTTTCAGGTCGACACGAAACCTGGAAACGGTGGTGTTAGCTGCCAAGCTAACAGTATACTAACGTTACCGCGAGAAGAGACAGCTGCGTGAAGCTAGACGCTAAGTACTAACCGTTTCCGCTCCAGGATGCCAGTTAGACTTCAAAAGAAAAAACCTTTATACAGGATTTAAAAGGCGAATTAATTAAACAGTAAGGTATTTTTTCCTTCATATAAACATTTTTTTGGCCACCATTAAACAAATTCTAGTTTTCCACCAAAGAAAAATCACGAAAACTTTTATTTAAGAGTGTTGCTTAAATTTACACAAACTAAATACACATGCAAAACTGTACAGTTCAGTTCAACATGTTTACATAGTCAGATATAGACATATACTTAGACTGTTATTTGCACATTTCATGGTCTGTAAACGTGCAATATCCTTGACATGTGGATGTTACACATTATGACTACATACATGTATCTACGTACATATGTAGGGAAGTATGTATCCCTCCATTTTCTTCTGCTTATCCAATTTCCAAGCTGTCATAGGAAGAAAGGCATGGTACATCAGCTAACACATAGAGACAGAAAACTATTCACCCACACATTCAGTGTTCAGTTTAGATGCATCTCTTTGGACTGTCAGCGGAAAGCAAGTGTACCAGAAGAGAACATGCAAACTTCTCACAGAAAGGCCCCAGATGTTTGCCAGGATTTGAACCTGGGACCTTTCTGCTGTGAGATTATAGTACTAATCACTGCATCACCATTTTACCTTGTGAATGTGTGTATACATATACATGTCAGTATATTTAGCTGCTAATGAAATTTTGTGGACCATGTAAGGGAGTATAGCTGCATTTTCTTTATGCTTGTATAATGACAATAAAGAGTCTTGATCTTTGTCATTTTTGCTTTTTAAATAGTAAAACACAGAAACGCAAGGTAAGACAGACATTCTTAAAAGTAAAAATATAAGCACATCAATTCCAACAAGCTTTACACATACCCAGTATCACTCATTTCACATTAAAACATTTTTTTTTAAGTCGTCTTCAGGTTTGATTAAACGCTCAATTTTAAATGACTGAATTATTTAAATTCTTGACTTTTATTCTTTTAAATTAAGCAGGCTTCCCTGTCACACCGGAAATACAGTCGTGGAATGTTTTGAAAGCTTCACTAATCCGGATGAAGGAATCGCTTCGTTTTCTCTTGATACGACAGCCATAGCGGAAATCCCGCCTTTCTTGCTTCGCGATTGGCTGACCGCCGATCAGTTTCCTTATCACCCAATGACATGTTACAATGTGGAAAGCGACGTTGACCTCCCCCCGAAATCACCTCTAATGAGAAGCCATGTTTCGATCTTTAGGACGCATTCAGCAGTTTAACTGCAACTTCCTGACTTTGCAGAGGCTCAGCGCCACCTCTAAAAACCACATCTGCACGTCCAGAATGGCCAGCTCGGACTACAGGATTGAACGGGACACGTTTGGGGAGCTCAAGGTCCCAGCCGACAAGTACTACGGGGCCCAAACTGTCAGATCAACTATGAACTTCAAGATAGGGGGACCAAGTGAGAGAATGCCCATCCAAGTGATCAAGGCCTTTGGTGTCCTGAAAAAAGCAGCTGCTCAGGTGAACAAGGAGTACGGCCTGGACCCAAAAATAGCCGAGGCAATCGTCCAGGCTGCAGATGAGGTTTCAGCCGGTAAACTGGATGATCATTTCCCTCTGGTGGTGTGGCAGACTGGCTCTGGAACTCAGACTAACATGAATGTCAATGAGGTGATCAGCAACAGGGCTATTGAGATCCTGGGAGGGAAACTGGGCTCCAAGGACCCAGTTCACCCCAATGACCACGTCAACAAGAGTCAGAGCTCCAATGACACCTTCCCCACGGCCATGCATATCGCAGTAGCCACTGAGGTCCACCAGGTCCTGCTGCCTGGTCTGCAGACTCTGCATGACGCACTGGCTGCAAAGGCTGAAGAGTTCAAAGACATCATCAAAATTGGGCGCACGCACACTCAGGACGCTGTGCCGCTCTCGCTGGGCCAGGAGTTCAGCGGTTATGTCCAGCAGGTGAAGTACAGCATTGAGAGGGTGAAGGCTGCCATGCCAAGGGTGTACGAGCTGGCAGCTGGAGGCACGGCTGTAGGAACGGGACTCAACACCCGCATTGGGTTTGCTGAGAAGGTAGCCTCCACAGTTGCTTCTCTCACAGGCCTGCCATTTGTGACCGCTCCCAACAAGTTTGAAGCCCTGGCAGCTCACGACGCTCTGGTAGAGCTGAGCGGGGCCCTCAACACTGTGGCCGTCAGCATGATGAAGATCGCCAATGACATCCGCTTCTTGGGGTCAGGACCCCGCTCAGGCCTGGGAGAGCTCATCCTACCAGAGAATGAGCCAGGAAGCAGCATCATGCCGGGCAAGGTGAACCCAACCCAGTGTGAGGCCATGACCATGGTGGCAGCCCAGGTGATGGGGAACCACGTGGCTGTCACCGTTGGAGGCAGCAACGGACACTTTGAACTCAACGTCTTCAAGCCGATGATGGTGAAGAATGTGCTGAACTCCGCACGGCTGCTCGGCGACGCCTCCGTCTCCTTCACCAACAACTGCGTGGTGGGCATCCAGGCCAACACAGAGAGAATCAACAAGCTCATGAACGAGTCCCTCATGCTGGTCACGGCACTTAACCCTCACATCGGGTACGACAAGGCGGCCACCATTGCTAAAACAGCTCACAAGAAGGGCTCGACCCTGAAGGCTGTGGCTGTGGAGCTGGGGTACCTGACCGAGGAGCAGTTCGACCAGTGGGTGAAGCCAAGTGACATGCTGGGGCCAAAGTAAACTGACAACCCAAGGGGAAAAAAAAAACAAAAACAAAACTCTCTTCTTTTGTGTAAGAGAGTATTTAAGTAAATCAGAAGTGGAACTGAGTAAACATTTTTTTTGGATCCTCAACTGTTCATCTCTCAACAAAAATCTGGCGTACTGTTGTATGACGCAATTTCTTACGTAACATCTGGCATACTGGTAGTGTTCAACGTGCACTGTGTCATGGTTCTTTGGTATGGTTGAAACAGCTCTACACACCTTTATCTCTGTGTCTTATTAGGGGAATGTTTTAAGATGTAGCAGCAGTAAAGCTTCACCATCAATATGGCTTAATTTTGTACATGTAAACATTTAAAGTCTTTTTTTTCCCTCCAGATTCAGAATACTTTTAACTCCTCCTCAGCTCGTAGTTGATACCGTCGCAGCTCGGAGTGCCATTGCGGTTGCTTCAAAACACTACATAACATTGTACCTCGTGTGTTCTGGTTTACACGATGTGTGCCATTTATGCCATGTTTCCGTTAAATGAAATGTGTTTATTAAAACAAATTCAGTCTTATTTGAATTTTTCTCTTGCTTACACGCACACATTAGCACGACTGGTTAATTCATTGAGATGTATGCACTGTATAAACACCAGGAATAACAGCAAAAGTATGAAGGTGAAATCAAATGAATTTTAATTGTAAATAACAAATATGCATTTCAAAAAAACGTGATGCAGAAACATTTTGTACAAGTGGTAAAACAAGAGTGAACATTTGCTCCGCTTCTATTTGGTCCAGCTGACTTTGGGGATGTCGTAATGCTCTGTCAGGTTGTCCAGGTGACGGTTAAAATCCTGGTAAACAACAACAGCATATAATGTCACAAACTGTTTCCCATTTAAAAATGCAACTTTGACATAAAATTTTATGTAAATGTTGTCTTATATCTATCTCTTTGAAAGAGTTCAGGAAGCTCTTACCTCAACTCTGTGTTTGTGGGTCTTTGATGCCTTGTTCAAAATCCGCTCCATTTGCTGTTAAAAAGAAAAGGAGAGATACAGAATGCCAAAAGATTTACTTTGTGAATGTGTAGAAAAAAAAAACAGTTCTAATCTTTAAATCTACCAGGGGAAAAAAAAAAACTTAACACAGACTGTTGGATTGATTGCAGTACCTACAAATATTCTAAACACTTAGTGGTAGTAGGATACACACACACAAAATAACACTTTTTTCAGATTTTCATAATAAGTCAAGTTTCAGACGCTCCTTTATTCACAAGTGGTCGCCGCAGCAGGTAGCACCAAGGTTGATTTGGCAGATTTTCACACTGGATGCCATTCCTTATGCAACCCCATCCCAAAGGAATTTGTGTCTCCTTTCAGAAATGAACTGGGAAGTTGCTTATTAGACAAATGTGCATTTCAAAACAACGCTAGTTTGGAATTATTGTACAGTGCTAAGACTGTTGGTTGTCTCTTAAAGGTACAATTATCAATACCTTAGTTAAACATCATAAGTTACTAATTGATGTTTTTCCACTGATAGACCTGGTGCAGTTTTGTTATTGAAACACTGCTATAATTCATGATACTGATAATAAAGATGGCTTTAGGAAATATTGCGCTAAACAACAAAGTCCTGAAAAGTGCCAAATTTGAACCCACCTTTACATATATTGAGAGCTTGTAGCTCAGAAAATTCAGCAAGAAAGTGAAGTTTTACATAGCTTCATTAAATATCCTAAAGTTATGTGGTGGCTCCGGCTCAATCCCCAGCTCCTCAAGTCCGCACGTCTAAGTGTCTTTGGGCAATGCACTGAAAACTAAATCGCCCCGATGCCTACAGTGCAATTTGTGTAGATGATAGGTTTAAAACAAACAAACCAACACAAAAAAAGCTTAAAAGGTGTATAAAAAAAAAACAACTAAATGTGGCTAATGTAGCCTAAATGTGCCTTGAGTGCCCAGTACAACTAGAAAAGCATTACGTGGCAGATGGTGGTATAAATGTGTCCTAGTTGTCACAATGTCAGCAGCAGGCAGAGCTTTTTTTGGCTGATTTGTATCAGTAATTCAATTCTCCAAATCAGAAACTTCTACCATCTATTAATACTTATGTTAGCTTTGTTTCCTCTCACAATTCAACCACTTGAATGCTGGAGAGAAAGAACTCACCCGCTTCTCTTGCATCTTGTCAAAAGCAATCTGTGCCGGTGTCCTTTTGTCAAGATATGCTTTCTTGGTTTTCACCTCCTCATCGTTTTGGCTGGTAACGACCTGCTCCATGCGATGCTTGCTCTCTTTGTTCTTCTTATTCTTCCTGAAAATAAGAGAAATGCCATGAGTGACTTAACAGCAACTTAACAGAGCTGCGGCTGAGAATGTTGATCGATAAAGTAAAAAGTACTACTACCGTTTAATTCTCAATTCAGTGGCAATAACCTCGTAACTTATTACCAATTCTGTCCAAGAAAATGTACATCCAATATAGTACTGTGCAAAGGTCTTGAGCCACTCTTTTTTTAAAAAATGTTTTGACAGGAAAATGGAAAATAGCTGCAGCAATTTTTTGAACTGTGTGCACTGATGGTGACTGCTAATGTTGAATTGTGTGCATTTCGATCCAGGTATGCTTTTTCTTCACTGGCAGTGTGTTTGGGATCATTGTCATGCTGAAACATGAAACCATCTCCAACTTCTCTCCTGAACTCTTCCACACATATTAATGACAATTTGGACCAAAAATTCGAAATTTCACTCCATAAGACCTGGTGCCACTGATTTTTGCTTCTGTGGAAGCAAAACACAAAGAAATGAGTGGTGCCCCAAGACTGTTGAACAGTACGGCACATACCATTCAAGTTGGTTTTTGAGTATCTTGGTCACACACTACTAAAAAAGTGATTGTAAAACAATACTATATCACTGTCAGTGCAGCAAAAGCTAGCATGCACATAAGCTCATCCACATTTACAGATTTCATCTGAATACACATAAACATCCTGTACGCACTTAAGGCCTGCACAGTCCCAGAACTACAGCAGTAATCATGTATTACGTAACACACGTTTGTGTTTCTAGTATCCAAAACTTTGTGTATTCTGCTTTCTGGTCAACTGAATATTCAGGTTGTTGTGTGTATTTTAGAATATTTATATGTATAATTGATGTTTATCCTGTGTCGTACAAAGGAAAGCATATCTTAGTCGACCGTTTTGTTACAGTCCACAGTGCTACTATGAACAACGCTAAGGCCACGAAGCATTCTTTTAAATGTTATTTTCATATTAGTTGATCTCTTCAAATATTACGTACTCATATCCATACACGTTCAGTAAACAAAGAGGTTTGTTTTCCTACTAGCAAAGAGGCTAACCATAGCCTGGTACGAACACAACCACATAATTTGAAGTAATTCATCGATTTAACAGAGATGTCTTTTTAGTACATTTTCTTATAAGCGCTGAAACTACAAAGACTTACTTTTTCCCAGCAGAAATGTCTCCCACACCCTTTAATTTCAGGGCACTTTTCTGGACCGTAGCGTACTCAGACATGTTCGCTATTTATCGTCTTCTTCTCCTTTCTGCTCTGACAGAGACGCACCAGTGCTGCCACCTATCGGAAGGTCAAAGGAAGCGATCTGCTTGAAAATGTCCTGCGGTGTTTCTTCCCAGCCACGGGGGGTGCTGTACTCTACTTCTAACGAGCCAAACACAAGGCAGAAAGCGGAAGTTGAAGCAAAACTGAATGTCAAATCGTAGCATGGTGGAGTGAGTTTTTAAATAAATTAAAGTAAAAATGTTACGGTACAGTCTATGTCGGGTAGCACCGTTAGCGCAGTGCCTCGCCGGAAACACCACGTCGTTTCTGTGCAAGGTTAACATATTAAACAGAGGACAGACATGTGGATATGCTAAGAAAGTTGGTGAGTAAAGAGGACATCTGTGTGCCAAGCTTGTTTACTTTACTGTGTGCGATTAAAAAAAGGAGATGTCGTTGCATGTGTCAGTTGGATCACATTAAATTTAAAATGTTTTTGTGGATATTTTTTTTTCTCCATCCCAAATTAGTCTCATTTAACGCACGTATCACAAATCTCCTCCTCCATCTTTCAGCGGCCAAGGGAAAAGGTAAAGGCATGATGAAAGAGGAAGTCAAAGGTCCAGAGGTGTGTAAAGACCCTGTCAGACTCACATCTCATGCAGTAGGGGTCAACATCTTCAAACAAGGTGAAGACCCCAAGCTGAAGCCTCCTGAGGAGTACCCTGAATGGTGAGAGTGCACGTTATGTTAATTTGTTAATTTTTATTTAATGTTTTCCCTTGTGGTGTCATCATCTTACATCTTACACACATCCAGTGGAGGTTTCAGCCATTTATTGAACAAATAAATGGTGTGATGTTATGCTCTGGGAAAAGTAGGTCTACATCTGGCCACAGGAGCTGGTAGGCATTTTTCAAAAAAATTTCTATAACTGATATAAAACTTAGAAAACTTGTGATATCTGAAGCAAATCTGTCTGCAGGTGTGATTTCCAGTTAGTCTAAATGCATAAACATGCTTTTGAAATGACCTGTGAACACCAGATCTTTATAAAGATCGAAACACAAAGTGGAAGCTCAGTGATTAAATTAAAAGTAGAAACACAGCTGCAGTGGTGATCGAGAAGTACAGAATGAGACATCGTGCCACTAATAAGAGCCATGGTGGGATCCTCTGAAAATGATGCCGGTGAATGGGGCACTATTTACACCAGTAGCTCTGAATAAAAGGCATGCATTCCTTTATCAAGTAAAATATGAGTTTCTCTTGCAGCTCACACAGTGAAACATTTTGCATACTTCAGTGTGGTTGGTTTTTGAAGAAAAAAACAGCAACATTAAAGTGACATGAAAAAGAGCCTAATGAATAATTTGAGCACCTTCTTCAGTTAGACTGTAATAAGATACATTTGTTTGGCAGATGGGTTTTGGCATGTTAGATATGTGCTCAGCAGTTATACCACAGTAGATTTATTCCTAACAGTGAAGCACAGAGTTGGGATATATATATATATATATATATATATATAACATTCCCAAATACTAGAAAAACATTCCGGCAGGATGACGATCAAAAGCGTGCTGCTGAAATTGCACAAAAGTTTGTAAAGAAGGAAAAAAAAAACTACCACCAGACTCTGTTTCAACAGAGAAGCTTTGCAGTTTTTGAAAGAGAAATGCAGAAGATCACAAATACTAGCAATGAGTAGCAGAGTAAGATTCTCTAAAAAATGACAGAACATCTCTTGACAAACTTGTGAGACGTTAGTATCCTGAACGCTGAAGTCCACAATACTGTGCAAAAGTGTCAAGCCACCACCTCATTTCTTTATATTTTGTTTCCAATGAGTCTTTCTGGGGTTTTTTTGGACATTGGCTGCCCCCCCCCCCCCCCCTTTTTTTTTTTTTAAACCACTT
>VVHJ01005226.1:0-10053 GCA_015107715.1 Tylochromis polylepis
CTCAGGAGCCACCATAGATGGGAGAAAGTGAGCTTTAATATCAGGAGGTGGATGGATTTAGTTTAAGAATTGTGTGCGTTTCCCCCGCTTCCTCCTTAATGCTCAATTCTGCACAAACCACCAGTAAACCTGGTCAGGTTTTTCCCCCAGCAGGGTACACCCATGGCAGTGGTTTACATTGGGGTTTTTTTGTTTTTGTTTTTGTTTTGTTTTTTCTCGCCCATGTGTGATGGTCACTGGTTTCTGCTGTAGCACAGTCATAGTAGCAGTGGGTGTTTTTCTTATCTCAGCACTTTTCTTTTTCCTGTACCTCATAAGCCTCAGTGTATGAAGAGTAAGTCAGAAAAGTTAATAAATTCCATGGTTTGACTTCATAAATGAATTGTTTGTCTCTCTTTCTTGAGAATAGGACAGAATTCAGACAATCAACAGCAGAAACGGGAAACGTATTAGCCAGTCAGTGTTGTTGCACCTACATATCTGCACACAGTAGCGGTTCAAAACATAGTCAGCTGAAAAAAAACAAAACAACAACAACAACAAAAACTGAATGGCCATGGGGAGATCTTATCAGCAGGAAAAGCTGCAAAACTTGTGAAAATAGAATTAAAAGTCCAAAATTTATGCCATCCTTCACATTTTCCAAAGACGTCTAGTGGGCCAGATTGGTCTTTGCTGGGCTGATTCTGGCCCTCAGGCCTCATATTTGACACCATTTCTTTTTATGGGAGCAAAGCTGTAAAACTTTTGAACAGCCTTTCCTTTTGTGAGGTACAAACAGCATTGCAGTTTTCAGAATGTTGGATTTCTACACCACCACAACTGACTTAAAATGAAACAACAATGCAATTAAAGTGCAGATTTGCAAAAAGGGTCTTGGGGGTAATTCCAAGTGTGAACCCAAAATATGAGCTCGACATATGTAGCATCCAATTGTATTACACACACACACACACACAGTTTTCCATCAAACCACCTGTATGAGTGAACACAACCCCCCACTCCTCATCCAGTGTTTGTTCTACGCGGTCTCCAGGGTAACGCTTGATGGCATCTTCACCATGGCAACAAGCAACCTTGCTCGCTACTGCAGAGCTCTGGCAGTTTCCATAGAAACAGCGCCAACTATGCTGTTAAATGTATCTGCAAAAAGCATAGCACGGGCACCCTGAATGTAGCAACGAGCGATCTGATTGGTGCAAAAATACAGCATCAAGGCCATCTACCGTTATGACAACTTGGTTGCTGGTTAATTTGCTGAACTGGACGGAACCGGTTACGAACACATGTAAAACCGTTGGATCAGTCCGTTTAATTCATACCAGCGACAGGACTGAACCGGTAAAGAAAAAAAAAATAATAACAGACCATTAACGTTACAACAGTAACGGCTCCCCGTTGCTCGGCAACAGAACCCTCCTCTTGTCTCCTGTGCTCACAGCGCATGCGCACGGTCGTCAGCTGGGCGCCGATGAGGCAGCATCATGGCGGCTTCCACTCTGAGCGTGCAGGGTGCTCTGCGGAGAGCGATCCTCCCGTCTTTGGTGGTGATTTTGGGAGCTACCGGCACCGGCAAGTCTAAGCTAGCGATCGAGATCGGAAAACGGCTTCAGGGGGAAATAATCAGCGCCGACTCCATGCAGGTAGGAACACGAGGGAATGCGCAGAGAGTCCTTGACATGGCAGCCATTATGCTTTACATGACCCTCTGGTTGTTGAAATAATTGGAGAAAGGCAGAGCAAAACGTGTAAATAAATAAATAAGGTAGATCCGAATTCAGAGAAGAAGCATGTCATCTAAGGTGGTGCTGACTAATGGAGAAGACGTAGAAGTCCAGATAGCAGATAGCAGGAAAATAAAACGTCAAGACGTAAAATATGAGACTTCATCATCATAAGACGGTCATTATAGCATAGTTTAACAGATGTAACGCTTACCTCAGACGTCTTTGAACAGCGGAGGGGTGAGTGTTTCAAAATGTGTCTGATCTGCTTTAGCTTTGGTTTGTAGCACCCATAGGCTGTATATAAAAGATGGACGCAACCACCTTGACGTCACCCGTTCGTTTCTGGTTGTATTTTAAAACATCAGTGTTGGTACTTTGGCCCTTTCTGGAGGCAAAAGTGACCATATTTGTTCTTCTAGAGGCTGAAGTGCTACGTCATCAGCTAAAACTAGCAAGCGTAGTTAGCATAAACTGCCCTGGTGCAAACACAGAAACCTGCTAATTTGAGCTTATTAGCAGGTAGTAGCATATCACCAAAGCTGAAACACAAACCTGTCAGTTCTTTTGTGCCTCACAGACCTCCTCCAAAGTTGCTCTGAAAGTTGAGATTGTCTACAATGGAACCAAAGCTTTCTTCATAACTCTGTCACAATTTTGTAGCTGAATTTGAGCATTTTAATATGAGAATGAGTTGGTTTTGGAGCCAACTTTAGACCATTAGAGGAACTGTAGTTTTCTGAGGTTACCTTTTGCTTGTTGGATGGTATTCATCAGTAACATAACATACGTATACATATGGATCTCTGTATTATCAAACATGAAAAACACAAATAGGTAGTACTTAAGAGATGACAGGAGTTCACTCAGCTATCATAATTTAAAGTGAAGTGTTCATTTTTACTCATTTATTTGCAATAAATGAGTAAAAATGATATCTGCAGAGAGAGGGACTTGTCAGAATGATATTTTTGGTTGGAATCTGTGCAGTGTTGCACAGCGTAAGCATGAATGTAGATGAGTCACACCTATGACCCAAATCTGCCCAAATTTCTAACCAGGCATCAGTAAGTTTTGTCCCTCCTAACTGCAGCAACAAGCCCAACTTTGCTGCACCTTCAGGCTAACAAGCTAGCTATCAGAGAGCAACACCAAAAATGAAAGATGCTAATGGAGGCGGTCAACTTCAAGAGAGTTGGGAGACAGAGTGAGTAGTTTGTTTCATCATTTGGAATACACACCAGCATTCATAAATGGTTACTGAGGACATTGGTGTAGCTAAGGAGTGTGCTAAAGCGGAACTTGTACAATGTTTCTATGAATTGTGTGCTTTGTTGTATTGAGGCAATGTATAACCATGTGTGAAAAAATGAAAAAAATGAAAAAAATGAAAATGTGTGTAATTTGTAATTTGAAGTGAAGACGATTAATTAAGGCAACACTTAAATATCATCTGTTTATTTACTGAATTAATTTTGATGTGATGTGACCTCAGTATAGACTAATCAATGTTACATCATTATAACTAAAAAAAGTAAAAACAAATATTATTTATAATAGTAATTATCATTTTCTTGACAGTTTATTGACCTAGCACTAAAGCAGGTGGGTTTACTAGTAGGCTGCAATGTTTGCAGTGGTGAAAATATTATAAATGCTTAAGCTAATGTAAAATAACAAACATTTTAACTCATAGTAGAAATGTTAGTAGGCAAGTATTCATTTTCTTTTTTTTGGTATCACATTGGGTCTGAACAATCTGGTAATTCTGCTGGAGTTGGCTAGGACATCTACATCTCTGGTGAGGTGATACCCCTAAACAGTTATGGACAGGCAGCAAAAGATGCTTGAAAGTTGAGGGATTGGAAAGAGGCATGTAGCAACCACAGATCATATTTAAAATTAAAGTGGAGCCGTAAGGTTAACGAGTGAAACTGTAAAGTTTATTTCATGGCATAAAGCTAGGATGTATGGTAAATGGAAAGTACCTGATAGAAGGTATTTTACTTTTTCTTGTCATGATTGGGCCCACAGACATTGTTTTTACTTTAATTGGTTTTATTTGTAAAGGGACCATGTGCAACATTAACATAAATGTTGCACATGTTGAGTTAGCTTAAAGCTAATTTGCATCTGCAGTCCCTTTGCAGGTTACATGCAAAAAAATCACAAAAATGTCACATAAAAAGTAAATCACAAAACATCCACATACCCATAAGCACCAAACAAGAAAAAAAAGACTAGTTATTAGAAGACTTCGAGTCTTTCAGCAAATATTTCAGTCTGCTTTTAAAGGGACTTGTTTGCCTATCGGATATCTTATTGTATATACTGTTTCCCTGTTGTGTATATTTATTTATTTATTGCATGTTTGTCTGTGTTTTAAAACTGTCTGTTCTATGCTGATGAGTACACACACACAATTTTGTTATGTGAAGACATAATGACAATAAAAAAAATCTTTAATCGAAGCTGGTGATATCATGCAGGCCATTCTGTGAGTTGAGGCTTTCACAGAGAATGCAGATTGTCCAAATGGCACAGTGACATAAAGGTAGAGTCCAGTCTTTCATTCCTCTGGGCGAAAGTTAATAAAAATGATCAAATGAAGCGGTCCTCATATGTAGGAAAATAATTACAAATTTTCAAAACAATGCCTCTCCAAAATCTTACAGTGGTGATATTGCACCTTTTTTTTTTTGTCTAGTATTTTTAAAGTTTATTTAATCTTAAGGTTGAATGGAGATTTGTAGAAATGAGTTCAGGGACACAATTAAAGATTGACTGTTACATCAGGAAGTAGTTTATTTTCTTAAATGCGCCACGCCCACTACAAACGGCTGTCGTGTTCGGGCTTATAAACAGGGTGAGGTGTCCAATTGGCAGCCTATTTGCAGAACTGTAATCACATTGCATGCGTTTTATTGACTTGGTGTCATCATGGAAAAACAGCCATTTTTGCTGACTGCTTAAGCCTTTATGTGGACTGCATTGTACGTGAGTAGACCGTGCGGGATTTGCATTTTCAGGAAAATTAAAGCGTGTTAGAAAGTTGTTATATGCCGACCTCTGATTCAATTAGTCATCCATCCATTTTCGTAATTGCTTATCTGATTCAGGGTTGTAGAGAAGGAGGGGGCTGGACTCTATCCCAGTCATAGGGTGAGAGGCGAGGCACTCCCTGGAAAGGTCACCAGTCTGTTGCAGTGCTGGTGCGATTCTCATGTCCTCTTAGGCTAGCAAACTCCGTTTCACTTTCTCCAACGTGGTTTTAAGACTGTTGTTCTGTTGGTTCTTTCATGGTTAATACAGTCAGTATCACAGCATTGTATGCCTGTTCACTTGAGTTATTAAACTTTAAGCTGAGTAAAGGTTTGGTGGAAGTGGGGGTTGGGTACGGGTTAGGCAATTAGAGGCTGGTGTCAGTTTTAAGGAAATGAATGTAAATGAGTGCAATGTTCTCTGCAGTGATGGAGGCGCGCCTCTTTGTGCGTGTCTCTGTGTCAAAGCAGTGACATTTAAAATCTCTCACACTCGTGTCATCCCCTCACCTCTCTCTCAGCCCCACCCTGCCGTTTCTCAGGCTCTGTTGCCATAGCAACCAGAAAGGCACATTCACTTAAAGAGAGAAAGCTGGGTACTGGTTTGAGTCTGGCTCATGTTATAGAACAGAAATGCATGGAGCGGGAAAAAAAAATCCAGCTATCCACAGATGCCAGTGTCCTGCGGTGTTCTCTTATTTGGTAACTAATCACATCTTCCATCACCTTCCTTCCCCAACCCCCGTCTACCTGCTTCTTGATGTGCATTGTCCTTGAGAGTATCTGTCCCTGTGGGGAGTTGCCTCTTCCAGCAGTCACCTGGTATTGGGTAAACTGGGTTACACTAATAACATTTCAGCCCAGAATATCTCGGCAACCAACGGCCCTGGTTGGAGAGAAACTGTGGCCTAGTTACAGCACGGCAGCCCCGTCCACAGCCTCCACACGGTATCTGGCCTTGTTGCCTCCTGTCAGAGTGTGTGACAGCGAGAGAAAGCCGGAGAGACACGCAGACATGGAGCGAGTGAGAAAGTGGCTGCTTATGTGAGAATGGGGCTGTGTATAGGCTAGAGCTGGCCTGTGTTGTCTTTGGGATAGGAAATAGTCTGGGCTTGTTTGGGAGAAAGCAGCATTGTGCTGAGCTGGTGCATATTCAGCGCTGTGCTACGCCGGTCCCGGCAGCTAAGCGTGAATGGGCACGCTGTGGCCACTGGGAAGTGCCTATTGTCCCGTGGAGAATCGGTTCCCACACTCCCTAACACTCCTATTGTGTTCCTTCACTCCCCCTCTCCTTCCCTCCCGACCACAGCCCAGGCCCCCAGCCCACAGTTCATTGGACATGCAGGGGGATATTATTCACTCATTAAATGAACATGCTATCCATGGCAAATGCACAAGCAGCTCGCTGTACTGTCACTGAATGAGGCTCTGATGAGTAGTGTAAACCCTCAGTTCCCAAAGTGGGGTCCAGGGACCAGAAGAGGTCCTTCAGTAAGAGCATTTGGAATTCTAACAACTGATTTTTTTTAAAGTTTTTTTTTAAGTTTCACAGCCTTTATTGTTCCTGTCATCTCACCAGCTGTCTGCAAGTCTGAGTTGTGTTAAATTAGGCAGTTATTTAAAGCTCCTGATGTTGCACAGAGAGAGAACCTCAGGTGCACATGTTCACTATTAGATTATTCCAGAACTGGGTTAGTAGTGCATTACAGCATATATTTAGCTAAATTTAACTGGACTCGATGCCCTTTTGCATTTAATTTTCTGAGATTCCTTTTCTTATACTGGTAGCAGAGATTAGATTATACGATTTTTCTCCTTTTCTGCCCATCCACTGATTTTATTGACCTTTGATTCAAGTAACGGTTAAATTAAAAAGGTCTTTCGGGGGGCTTAAGTTTGGCTGTTTTAATTTGATCATTGATCCACTGTGGCAAGGGGATGTATATGTGTATGTGCGCATGCATGCTCTCCTAAATTAAATGTGAAAAAAATGCCCTTTGTAACAGAACCTTTATCTGCAAATTCTTTATTTACTAGGTACTTTATCAGATAAATAAATGGTGATGCAGTGCTGGCTGGTAGTCTTTATTCTTCTCTGCAGCTCCAGGTGAGCTTTTGTGTAGCCACACATGAACCACTTCCCCAGCTGATGTTATGTCTAGTTCCACTTGCATGTCCTCTGGTGTCCTCCCGTCTCCAGAACAGAAGTCGTCACTAGCTGCAGTACAAAGCAGTGGAGCTGGAGTCCGTCCCACATTGAGATGATACACTCTTTCAAGAAGAGCGAGCGGATTGTTCACTAGTAAATTTGTCACAAATGGTGTCCTTCTCTCTGATGGGTAAAAAATGAAAATGAAAAATGCATAAATGAGTTGACAGATCCACTCGGGCTGCTGTTACTGGTGACACAAACAGCAAATCTTTGTTCAGTTGTAAATTCCTGGGAGGCTGCTGAAGGATGCAATGTAACATAGGTGGTCATGGTGGAAAACTGCCGCACAAAGATCCTCTCAGAGGGAGGGATGACTCCTGAATAAATCCGAAGCACCGTTTGACCAGATTTAAGTCCTGAACTCAAATTTCATTGAGAATTTTTGTATTCAGCTGGCAGCAAAGACTGAGGAGTTTTCAGTTTAAGTTGAAAAAGGCAACCTGCAGTTTGATGTTTTGTCAAGGTTTTTCGAATCTTATTGTTTTGTGTGTTTACTTACTGTTTTTTGGGGAATTGTGGATGTTGTGTGTACAGCTGTTTAAGGTGATTGAACCGAGGGCCTTTGTTCCTTTGTGGGGTTGACTGATTCCAACTTAACAGCAACCTCCTTGTAAATAGTGGCGCCCGCAAACGGTTGAGTAGCAGACTGTCGACAACTGCCCTCGATTCCTTCGAATACACATCCAGGCAGCAGAGTGCTCTGAGCAAGAGTTTAGGTAATAACGTTGCACTATGCTTTGGTGTATGAATGAGACTGTGAAAAGGCAGAGCATGCAACAGTTCCCCTCTAGAGAGGAGAGATGTATTCATGCGCTGTCGTTGCATTGATTGGACATGATGCAGAATTCAGTTGGCTCAGACAAGCTTTTGATGAGCCGCAACAGACATTTGTTAATCAAGCGTCACCTCAAGGGAGAGGATGATTTATCAGGGCATCGCTTACTTACTGACAGCCCTTTACAAGACATTATTGTTAATAAGAAACTGTTGATATAGTTGGTGACAGCAAGGAGGCAGACTGAGATTCATATGAAATATAAAATTGTGCTGTGTGTATGAAAGGTGGATCCTTTGTTTGCCACGGCCCATGTTTTCAGTCAACATTTTGTCCAGTGTAGTGGTTCAGGTTTGAGATATCTGTTAGTTTGGGCTTCTTGTACAACAAACACATGGATATTTTATTTTCCCAGGAAAATTTCAGAACATCAGCAAATTTTAAGAGACATGAGAGGCAGATTTGACATTTAAAGAACCCTTAGTAGAAAATCATGGATAAAGTCTGTAAAGACCCAAAAAGGATCCAAACCAAGAAATGTATGAGCCAGTTGTGTTGTTTTTGCTGACACATGCAGATAGTAGGGAAACAGGCCAAGACAGTTTCAAAAGACTGGTGGCAGGTAGAGCAGCTTGTTGTTGTCATAAAGCTGTAGGTAAGTGTTGTTTTTGTTGGATGACTCTAGTAGGACAACTTTTAAGGGTTGTCCACACAGGAAGCAGAAGCCTGCAGCAGAGCTGCATGGATGCAGTGAATGAGGGCATGCGGAAGGTTGGTGTTACAAAAGAAGATGGTAGGGTTAGGGTGTGATGGAGGCAGACAATCCGCTGTAGTAGCCCCTGAAGCGAGTAGCTGACAGAAGTAGTAGTAGTAGAAGAAGACCATCCAAGAACATGCAAAACCAGCAATACAGTTTTGTTAATAATTCAAAGTTTGTGCACATGTTGTGATATTTTCTCATACTTCCGTTTATGTCCCACTTTTTTTGTGCCAAGGAAACCAAGAACTCCTCTCAATTAAAAAACCAAAAACAAAACAAAAGTTATAATAACCGACCTGTTTGAAAGGCTTTCGCCTCCTCGTCACACGTTCACAAAATGGAACAGATGACGCAGCAGTTAAGCCCTGCACCAAGCCCTGCACAAGGGTAAATATGAAGATCACTCAGCAGTGGTTGCATCCACTCAGATGAGATCAGATTTTTTTTTGTGTGTGTGCATGAACAGATTTTTCACGCTTACTCACAGTCGCACGTTGGATAGATTTACTAACAACATATTTGTCTCCAGGCATGCCGTAAAGACCACAGCGCTGACTGTGCGAAGGGCGTGCCTTGCAGGGGTGGGGATGGGGTCGATTTACAACAGGTTGTGCACATGCGCGCCATATATCTCGTGACCCTTCACTTTATTCAGTCTGAAAGAAGGTGCTGCTGTGTTTCTCTTAAGGACAACATGAGTGGTGAAAGGGTGGATGATTTGTCAGGCTTACTCATCTGCTGCTGAATGTGAAAAATGGGCCCGAGCAGCGGGAAAGCTGCCTTGTGTCATCGTGGCTCTTATACTCCTATGAAAGTGGAGAGAAGGGGAGGGGGTCTTTTGTAGTGAAAAACACCAAAGGGTTGATTTGCCTTTTTAAGTTGTAAATTTAGAACGTGATGGTCGTGTCGCTGTGATTTCACTCCTGTGAGGCGGCTTATTCATTAACAGGCTACGCTTATAACAGCAAGAGCTTGTTACACACACACACACATGCTACACAGACATGCTACACACAGAGGCATGTTGCTTGTCTATGCATCAGACACATCCTACACTCTTATAGCCCTCTAATTCTCAAGCAGTCATCCCTTCCTCCCCCTCCTTCGCTCTCATTGTGTGTGTCTCTCTCGGTGTGTCTGCCGAGCCTGTGACCTGTCTGGGCTTTGACGGATCTGTGTGCATTGTAACTTAGGCAATGCTTCCTCCCACATCAAGTTTATTATGTATCTTTAGAAGTAACCTGAACCAGTGTAGCAGAGCTCTAAACAAAAAAACAAACAAAAAAACACAAAACTGATAAACTCCTATTTTGTGTGTCTGTGTGTGTGTGTGTGTGTAAGTGAACTGCAGTCTGCGGGTGTGGTGATGCGGTCAGGCACAGTCAGGCAGCATGGGAGAGGAGGATAGCAGGATGGAAGAAGAGGAGGAGGAGGAGGAAGAGAGGGGGCGGTGGGGCTACGCCATGAATGATTTATTAGTCTGGCATTACTGGGCCATTCCCCACAGAGAGACAGAGGAGAGGAAGATGGAGGGATAAATT
>VVHJ01005228.1:0-11028 GCA_015107715.1 Tylochromis polylepis
GGAACAAATAAAACACTGAAAAAAGCCAAACGATAACATTTTTAAGTCATCTAAGTGACTCATATATCATGTTTAACCTGAGTAGCGAAAGACCGCGGAGGGTCTGACAGCGATGTGCCAGGAGTCCGGTGTTTCACCAGCTCCAGTGAGCCTCGAGCTCCCGGTCAGCCGTCGAGCTGGTGGGTAACAGACGTCTCCGAAAGCATCAGAGCACTTTCGCAAATATGTGATGTCCTGATAAATCAAGCAGATATTTGAAGTTTACACAGCTACATTCTTGCCTGAAAATATCTTAAAAGTTTATTTTGTGACCCAGAAAGAGTCATATTAAAACTAAGCAGCTGCCGCCATTGTTGGAAACTGGAATTGGCTGGGCCGCGCTATGAATCCTGGGATACGGTGGGCCGTGAAAGATATACCCGACCTTTCCTTCAAATCCGGGGAAATGAAGGCCGCATTTGGAGGAGTCTTCAAATTTGGACAGCCTTCATCGCGTCGCTGTGACGTCATTGGCCTACAAATGCGACCTTCGAAGGATGCGGCCCCTGAATTTGGACAGACCCTGTTTCTCAGGGTACTAACACATATATGGGGTCACACTGTCAGAATATAATAATGATATGGGGAACAGTAATATTTGACACAGCTTATGCGTACCTGTATATACTGATTTATCTCCAGTTTAACAGGTGAGTGCTGTCGACATCGTTAAAACCACAAAAATACAGAGAAACGTTGCTTCAAAGAGAAACACTGGTGACATTTAAGAAAATAAAAAGTTTCAGGACTGTAAATTTGCTTTTTCAGTTCAGCGCAGTGGAATAAACTCACTGGATCTCAACACAAATATAACTCATAATAATTTATTTTCCCTCAGTCCAGCCATTCAGACCTGGTATGCTTTACCTGACTGTTAAGTGCAATGAAAAGAGCCAGATGACGCATACTGACTTATTAGTACCATAATCTTGTCAGCCTTTAATTTCAGGTGGCTCTGTGACATGAACCGGTAACCTGATGAGCTGAGAGCAGGAAGCTGTTTACTTGGTGATGAGTTCATACGACAAAATGCTGACAGTTCAGGAACATCAAGCACACTTTTATTAAAAAAACAAAACTATTAAAACGTTATTTCTGAATATCATTTGAGAAAGATGACCGACTGTTCACTAGTCCTTAAGCTCTCAGCGCCAGTCTGCAGTTATCAAAGAAGGGTCAGATGACACGTGATTGACAGGTGTAGATTTTGTAGTCGAAGGGTGAGGAAAAAAAACAACAAAAACATCGCTTTATTTAAAAAAATAGAGAGAATCCACACGAAGCCCAGATGTCCCAGTTTTGCATTAGCACTTAAACGCAGCTTACATTTGTGGGTCAGGCAGCGTTTAAAGTCCCCCCCCTCCCTCCACCACGACCACGTGCACATGTGACGTCATCTGCGCGTTTTTTAAACAACCTGCCAAAATGACTTCACAGACACTTTAGACGTTTGTCCCGCAGCACAGGAAGCATTTGGAGGTGAAAACGATCAGATTTATATTCAATGAATTAAAATTTGGCGCGTAATTATCAGCATTTATTCAAATTTTGATATATACTATCTGAAAAATAGTTTTAGGGGAGTTCAAATCGCTCTGTGCGTGTAGACACACACGTTTGTGAGCACTCAGTCATTTACACATAACTCACTGTAGGCTGCACATTTGTAAACTGTGGTTTATGCTATTGCGCTATAGGAACTACTTTGCGTACAAAGACATGCCAACAGTAGCCGTTCAAATAGCAGATCTATTAAAATCGGGTCTAATTATATTTACTTTCTCTAATAAAATAAAGACGTTGGCTTTAAATTTTGCTGTGAAGGTAAACAGTAAGCTGTCAGTGCCGCGTGTTTATTCCACAGACTGCATTAGATTCAGGGAGTTTGGCTTCTCTTCGCCTCACGCCGTTAACGCCACTCGTCACAAGATGGCGCTGTCGCACAAACACAGCCTGCGGCGGGACGCCGACTCTGTCAGCGTTCAGGATGCGTTTCTGTAACTTGAAATAATGATCGCTTTAATGTACGTGTATGTGTTATTGTGTCCGCGTTACATATTTAGGTTTATTTAAAAGTGCGAGCATTTTAAAAACCGTTAAAAATGAGCCCCAACAAGATGATCTGACACAGAACAATTAAAGAACACTTGATATTAATGCGCCAACTGAAGCCGCTTCCATCGGGCATCCCGAGCACTATATTGTATCGCGGAAGAGGAACATCTTCGTTAGTTATAGCAAGTTAGAAGCTATAAAATTTATGTTTGTTCGCGTCATTTAACTTTAACGTATATTTCTTTTTTTCCCCCCTGTGTGGTCGCTCGACAGCTTTACAACACAACTCGTAAACACCGGTTAGCAAACGATGTGCTAACTGCATTAACCGGCACGTTTACCTGAGTTTTAAAGCAGAAGGTGAGTCCGGAGCGCGCTGGTTGCTCTCCGTGACTCAGCCAGTGTGAGTAGGCCGAGCCCTACGCGCAGGTAAAGCAACACCTGAGCGTCTAACTGACCTTCCTGTGAGCTCGGACCGGGCTCCTGAGAGGGCACCGACTGCGCATGACCGCGGGGTAACGTAGAGCTCTGGCACGAGCGGACAAGTACAAAGAGGCTGCTGGTGCTGGCGCAGAGGGGACGTGTGGTGTGCGGCGGGCGCAGACTGGAGCTTCGCACACTTTTGCGCAAAGTTAACGCATTAATCACCTTTTACCCTCCGAGACTCCCACCCCGAGCACAGAAAGGAGTCCGAGGAAAGGAGCTGCACCTTTAAAGGAGCCCGGGAAGCGTTAGCGTGGGTAGGTTGAAGTCGCTTCTGCTAATATAAAGTGTGTTTTAAAGTGTTCCGTGCGCGCGTGTAGGCGTGCACGAGCCCTCTGCTTAATTAATTACGTAAGTTGAGCGTGTCTTCGGCTCGTGCTGTCGGCCAGGTGGTCCCGCGGCGAGCAGACGAGACAATCGCGTGAAGCGCTGCTGGTTAAGCTGGATTATGGTTAAAGTCAGCTGGTGTTTGGAAGTCGTTCAGGTAATCTGGCGCTGTTTTTGTTTTGTTTTTTTCACTTCCGTCTGCGCCGCGCAGGTGTCTTGCGGCTGAACTTTGAGTTCCAAGAGCGGGGAACCTGAGCGGAGGGCCGGCGGAGGGTTTCACGGGGATTCGGCTCTCGGGACGACCCCGCGCGTGATTAAATCCACAGTGAGCCGCCTTCGCTCGGATTCAGTCAAAGTCAGGCGTCACCACGGGCTCGCGGACACCTTTACCTTCAGCTCACGCGCAAGAACGCAGAAATGTGTTTCGTGGCGCTGCTCCCACAGCCGCGTCCTCGCAGCGCACAGGGGCGCAGACGTGGACGGTGGTCCCCACTGCGCTGGTGGAGAGCTGGGCTCAAACGGAGGGCTCCTCATCCTCTCCTGGCTCAGAGGCCAGGATGAGGCACCGGGGAACTGATATGTCAAGAGGAAGACTGTGAGCATTGTGAAGGTGTTTTTAATGAAATTCTTAAGCTTCCACTGTGCCACTTGTTGCGTGTCTCAGGAGCCATTTTTCTACGCTTGGATAATAAGCGCAGGTTTCATCCAGGAGGCCACACAAAGCATTCCTTCAGAGCCCCGAATGCCTCGCATTCTGTGGCTTTGAGAAAGCATCTGACTTTCTGCAAAGCAGTTTTTAAAGCTGCCTTGTTGCTGTTTGTAGCACCGATTAACAGCTTTAATGGTGTTTGAAGGTTAGCGAGTCATTCGCTAACCTTAAGGTGGTTAAAGGGCCATATCGGCGTCTCTAACAGCTCGGGTGTTCTTTACTTCACTGCAGGGAGCTTGTTATACTTTCATATTTTCGTAAGAATAAACCGGAGATGAGATAAAAATGTTATTTCTGGAAGCTTGTTGATCTTTAATGCTCTCCTCCTCATGAAGGGAACACGGCGGCTGCACTGCCAGTGAGAATTTGGCAGACAGAGAGCCCGTCTGCTGACCAGCTGACCCGGAGGCCGCTAATATCTCAGTAGGCTGGATTTGGCTGGCTCGCTCTCGAACACATCAAAGCAGATCTGGTGGCGGTGCAGCCCGGCGTCACGTCGGTACGTCAGGCTTAGCCGCGCTCTGGGCCCACATCATCAGGCCGGTCTCTCGGTATCCGTGGACATATGGTGGAGGTCTGTGAAATGGCGCCTGACTGAGACGACCCTCGGTCCGCAGGATCAAAGCCGGGTCTCAGATGCCCCCCCTCCTCCTGTCATTACGACTCCCACCCCTCCTGTGTTTGTTTAGAGGAAATGACTTCCACTCCACAGCTCTGTGTGAGCAGCTTGCACATCACGACCGGCCTCGCTTCTCTTGTGGGTGTTCAGTTTTTCTGTGGTGTTTTCTCTGTAATTTTATCTCGAGGGGGTTGCTGAGTTATAATTTTAGTTTTGGTTGAAACATCTGTGCATACTTGTGTCCTGTTTGTGCTTCTCTTGCACTTCTTGTTCTAAAAATATCGCCGCTCTGGCTGGGTTAACTTGAAAACGTTGCTTTTGCGTGCGCGCGCATCTGTGCTCAGTGTTTTCTGCGGGAAGCTTCACTGCTGGGTAACCCTGCAGAAACCACTCTTACTGGCTGGACTGGAGGTGAAGGGAGTTGTTACAGCTGCTCAGCTTTAACGTGTGGGATGAGGACCTACATGAGCCTCGGGGTCTGGCCTGTTATTACAAGATCACATGTACTTTAGTTTAAGTGGATCTTCCACTCAACCATAAGATCCCCCTGCTGCAAAAACAAGACTGGGCCAAGATGCATTTGAGAGGAGATGAGCGTGTTCGGGGAGATGTCGCACATAAGTAGGCTCCAAGCGTGAACCTGTAGAGTCTGAGGATGCGTCCACTCTGATTTTTTTTTTAAAATTGCAATTTAATTAAATTAAATTTCTGTCCAGATGAACTTACTGTCCCTCTAAAACACGGGCTGGGAGCCTTTTTGTCTGTCCAGAGCCAGTGAACGCACAATGACGCCTCTGTAATGACACACGGCTTTATTTGAGGACATAATAAAGGTGACACGGCTTACTCGGTGTAAATTAGCCTCTCTGAATCGCAACCATTCTGCGGTGAAGCATTTACGATGTGGCGCTTGAATTTTGTATTTCTAAACAATGAAAATTGTCTAGTTTTTGACCACTTTTACCAACAAACTGGGACCATTGGATCAAAATGGGTTTCTGGTTGGTGATTGCCGCTGAAGCCCAGCTGGTCTGCATAGTGTTGAGACACAGTCATTATTGCCTTTAGTGAGAATAAGTCACTCGTCTGTTTTGTTTTTTTCGTCAAAGACTCTGGGAACACTGGAGATGAGATAAGACCTGCAAGTCGCTATGAAGCTGCCGTCCTGGCAGTCATCGGCTGGTGTCAAACTGGTGCCGCGCCTCCACTGAGCGGTCACAGCGCGTGAGATTTGGATGCAAATAAACATTTCAAAAACACCAGTGGACGGGCTGGAGTGAAAAGGCTCGCACAGCCGATTCTAAGTACAGGCAGGCTTCAGGGAATCCTCCTAACAGATTTCCAGCAGCTCGGAGCAGCTGCCAAGTCGGCACCACGCTGTTTGCAAATTTGCAAGGAAGTTATTACCGCGGTGATCAAAGCTCTGGCAGGACTGCCTGAAATTCCTTTTAAATCAGTTTTTGTGGATTTAGCAGCTTAATGGAGTCAGAGTGGCCTGAGATGGATTGGGAGACGTTTGTGTGTGTTGGCACAGATTGTAAAGGACGCTGCGAGGTGTGCTGGGCTGATATTTAAAGCAGAGATGAGATTATTTCTTTTCTTCTACAGCTGTTTGGTAACTGGGGATTAACGCACGAGACGCGTCGTTGTTTGGTTCCAGTTTTACATGGATGACATGGAAGTGGAGTTATTCCGCGGCTTTAAAAAAAAAAACAATTATTAAAGAATCGGCAAATTAATATTAATGCAACAATTGATCCTGGAACATAACCTTCATGTATCTGTTGATCTGTAGTCTGAAGATGACCTGCTCCGGAGCACATCATGGTGAGATACCGCAGTAACAAGTGAATCTCCTTCATCGCGCAGAAAAACACGATTACATCTAAAAATCCTGCTTCAAAGAACGCGCCTCAGAGCTGGTTCCCAAAGGCCGAGTGAGGGGATCGTGCGCCTCTGTTGGATCTCAGTCTTCATTAGGGTTCCTAAGTTTGGGGCTGGTTTGGAAGCAGGCTGACGGTGAACGTGGTCCCAGTCGGTTCCACCTGCAGAGATCATGAAGCAAACGAGGCGACGTTGTTGTGATTTTTGAGTCTCACCGACGAGTTGTTGCATAAGGACAAGCGGACACATGCACTCTCACGATGAACGTCGGCAGTCCGCCAAAGAGGCCCAGATAGCGTTTCATCCCCGTTGGTCCGCCTGCCGATGAGTCACTTCTGCATGCTTCGACTCGCGAGCTTCTCGTTGGGTAGAAAATTGCCGCGGCGAACATGAAGGCGTGAAGGTTTTTGCTCTCTGCGGCTGGGATTAACCCCGCCTGAACCTCGGAGCGTGCTTCACAAACATGTTTTGTTTCCCGGTATGTTAATCCCGTTCGTCCTCGTGCTCCCTCCCAGTCGTCACGTGCTCCTTGTATCACAGAGGATCGCTGACGGATCGTTGACCTCTGACATTATGACATTAACAGTTTAAATGAGACGTTCGCGTTTGTCTGGAGCAGCTTCTGCTCTCCTCGCGTCCCTCGTTTCTTTAAACCGGCCGAGCCGTTTGGACGCGGTCTTCTGCTTAAACGTTTGTAACGAACGATTTCCGTTTTGTCAGCTTTGCCAGTGTTGGCCGTGAATTTGTGCCGGCTTGATCTTTTCGGCGCTAATGGGAGTTAACGATGTGCTGGGAAGGCGCCCTGGTGGAAACGCGCTCTGCTTGACGAGACTTGCAACAAGTGATTGTTTGTAGTTTTCACTGTGATGGGAGGAGTGATGGTGTGTCGAGCTTGAGGCTGAAGCGGGACCACATCACGGCCTTCAGGTTATGCACCGTCCTTTATTCTTCCAGTGTGGCGCTGACTCCGTTCACCGTGTCGCTGAGCCAGTGTGGGATTCTGGGAAATCAGATTTTTAGTCAAAATTCCTGAAAGCTTGCTCGTTTTAGTAAACCAGCTTCTGTTCTCTAGTAACACAGCCTGAAGTCAAAATAGTTGGCTGGCATTTGTTAAATCGTGCACATATTTTATTTTTTTTCCCGTAAAAGCGAAAATTTGAATATTATTGATTTTATATTTATTATTTTATATTTTGTAGAACAAAGAATTGCTAATAAAAGTCCAGGTAATAAAATCAAAATCTGAATGATGGAACAAACAGAATTATTAACATCGCTAAGACTTTAATATAGACTCGTTTGAGTGGTCGAGGCACTTTGATTTACCCCACATAGTCCATGATTTTTTTTTTTTCTCAAATAACGTTGTCACCTGTCCGTGAAGCCATGCAGGCGCTTTTCCGAGCAGAAAATCCCCTCGCTCTGTTGTTGAAAGTCCAGTTACTGCTAACCAGCCAACCTTCTCAGACCTGCACCGTCGTGGCTTACAGGTGTAGCACGAGCACCTGCAGCGGGTGGAGGACTGGTTCACGTGCTGCTAAAGGACTGTCGCTAACGCGTCTCAAAGACGATGCAGAGCTGTCAGACTTCGGGACGAGAGGGGAATCCTCGTGTTCACAGGAACTTCTTTATGTAGCATATTTCATGCTTTGTTTTAAAAAAAGAAGCATAGAGCCGATGTAATTCTGTGAGGAAACTTTGTAAAAACTGAAAGTAAGAACCATTGTCTGGTGGGATCAGGTGCTGGGAGTTGATGCCCTTTTGTGGTGCATATAGATCCGAAACGGAGGCGTCCGGCACACGAGCCGAGCCGTTAACCTCACAAAGCTTTGGAGCTGCAGACACGTTCGACTCCTCTCTGAACCAAACGTCCTTCGCCCCGCGCGTCAGCGGGAAGCGTCACTTCTTAAAAACGGCTCACCCACGGCCTGTCATCATCCTTTCAGAGCTGCTTATGAATGAAAGGTGAGCAGTCTCAGAGAGGAGGGAGTGAGAAATCCCACTTTCGTGTACGTTAAGCAGGACAAGGCAGGTGCACAGGGGATTCGGGGCTCAGTTGATAATCCCTCAGCTATGCAGGCGTGCACAGACTCTGCTTGTCAAGTTGAAGCATTCCACAATAAGGGGTCTGCCGACGCTTGGAGTTGGCCAGGACCTGACCTCCTGATTGGAGATCCAGCCAGCTGTACGTTCAAGCCTTGTTTACCAAAAATATCCCTGTTACTTTATTTACATGCGCATCACAAACTGCCAAATGCCTCGTTTCATGGTTTTGTTTCTGGGTTTTGAGGTAAGTGGATGATGGAAATGTTAACTTCAGCTCTGCTTTTAATGCCTGTTTTTCAGTGTACAGTAAATCACTTCAAAAATACACCTCGGCGCTCATTATCTGGAAGTTTTGCCTTGTGCAGCTTTTTTTGCTTGACAGCTCTCAGTCTGAAGCTCCCATCATCCTCTGCGGCTCAGAAAGGGCTGTTGAATTTGTTCCCTGTCGGGGATGCCGCTGTTTACGGCCGAGAGCCTCGGCCCAGTGGTCACCGTGCTGCTCATATTACAGCCTCCCTCACTGGCTGCTATTGTCAGGTTACTGTGTGTGCGTGTGTGTTCAGTGTGTGCGTGGCCGGGCTGCGATTGGCTCGCGCTCCGCCGTGCGAGACAGCGCCGGGTGACGTCTCCGCTGTAATCCCTCGTTTCTCTCTGGTTGCGCTGGCTGCTCGCTGCCAGCTGCAGCTCTGCGAAATGCTTCTACAGGAAAACGCCTGAGGAAGGTGAGCGAGTGAAAAAAGGTACAGCAGTTATTGATACAGCTGTCGTAATATTTTTCCTGGGTTGCATTTAGTTTCTAAAACTTGCTGGTGCAGGTTGTAAAGTTTGCGTGCTCATTGCTGCCAGTGAACGTTATATTTTTATCGGATGGGGGGGGGGGGACTTGAAGAGAGAACAGAGTCGTGCTCGTACTTACGGTTTGGCTTTTGGGGTGTGTTGTTCACATAAGCATCTCGCCCCTGGTTTGGAAACCCAGGTGAACTTTTCACCTGGCTCTGTGTTCAGATTTCAACTCTGATGTCGGTGCACACAAACTGCTCAGATGATCAGAGACCTGGATTGTGTTCTTAGAGATTTCTCACGTCACATGCAATTACCATATCTGTAATCTGACCAAGACTTGGATGCTGATGTGCATGTAAACAAACTCGCTGTTTGTTCTTTTGCGAGATTATCCAGGAGGAGCGCAGTGAAGTCTGTGTGTGGAGATGACGGCGTTACTGCAGCTGCTGGGGAGATAAGCCCGCGTTAAACGCTGTTGTTGCTCTGATTGCTGAGAGCACGTAATGGGAAATGCTGCAAAGTAGGAGTCATTCACTTTATCTGCTTGTTGGTGTGAACTGGTTCAAGGGTACGGCTGGGGTTTGCTGGGCTGGGGGGGGGTTGTCTGTTGTGTCTACAGCTGCCACGCTGCACATTCCCGTTCTGACACTCGGAGCTGTGCAGCTGTCCCAAAATGAAAGTTTTGGCATTTTTAATGAGACGCAGGCTGATGTGACCAACCTCCTCCTGATCCCTTGCAGAGTGATGCTGTGTTCAGTCATGTGACCTTGTGATTTTGATTGTTTTTTTTTTTTAAAGCTAAACTGAGAGGTGCACTACACAGTTGCATTGTGGCCTCGCCACAAAAAGAGGTTGTAGAGAAATGAATGGATGAAGGTGACTGAAGAACGGCCACGAGGACTTCATTTCTCCTACAAGGTTCAAGGTTCAAAGCTTTATTGTCACAACTACAGAGTGTTGATTCAGGATGACCAAAGTCACCGAATGTTCTGATAAGAGTCACCTCTGAGTCCACATTACAGCCTGAACGGTGCTCGAGTTGTTTTTAGGGTCAGTACAGAAGTGATAAATCTGATACGGTTACATCAGTAAATGAAGGGGTAACTGACTTTTCACACAAGGTTTAGCAGCTTACCTGAAGGCACTGTGTGACTCTGCACCACCGTCTGCTCAGCTGTGAGTCTGCTACATGTGCTGTAAGGCTGTGAAGTACGCAGTGGCAAGATTTCCCAACTTACCCCATCATGTTTAGTTTAATAATTAAAAAAAACAAAACAACTATACACTAATACTGAGCTGATGGTGACTAACCAGTGCATCTGTTTAGGGAGAAATGTAACGTGTGGAACACGACTGACAGTCTGTGGAGAGCTTGATGTAGTTTAAGAAGGGTACAAAGTTAAAAAGACAAAGATGTGGATTATGGAGACCCTGCACAGCAGACCGTCCTCTTGGCCTGTGTCAGGTCACTTTATCAGATCTGCTGTAATTGCAAGCTGCCGACCCAGGCCGGAAACTCTTTGTATGCTTTACATCCTTGTGGAAGTAATCAGCCGGACGCTTGGGGAATGTTTTTTGCAGCGTCACAAATTGTGGCAGTTTGTAACACAGACGGCAGCCATTTGTGCAAACCTGTAAATCGACAGCGAAGTGCGTGAGTGTGAGGCTCACCTTCGGCCCGGTACAGTAAACTCTTTCAAGCTGTGGGAACGAACTGTCGTCGTAGTCTTTGCATCAGTTTCTGGAACTTTCCACAGGCAGGTGACGATGCTCTGAAGTGCTCCGTGAATAGCCTGACGTCTTTCGTAAAACCCGCGTGTGGTTACGTGCCTCTGATTTGGTGTATAAACGCCGTCCTGAAGGAGGTCGGGCGTTTCTCTGTAAACTGTTAAACTGCAGCAGTAAATGATTTCCTCTTGCGGTCAGCTGGGCTTTGTTTACAGTGGAGATGGACTCGGTTGATCTCATCTGGTGTGGTTACTGCTGTTCCTGTCAGCGCACCACGTGGGCCTGCTTTAATACGAGGCTGCACTTCCACACCTAAGCTTTTAAAGTGGGGGGGGGGGGGGGGGGTTTCCTCTTC
>VVHJ01005231.1:2753-18531 GCA_015107715.1 Tylochromis polylepis
CATCACCACCCAAAAAAAAAAAAAAAAAAAAGAAAACCAAAAGAAAGCACCCCCAACCCCCATACTGTCTACACCCAACTGCACCCCCACAACCCTGTCCCTTCTTTCCACACCAAGCTGAACATAGTTGTATCTGAGGCAGGCTGCTAAATTAGATAAGCGGGGCTGTGGCGCAGCGCCCCTGATTAATAAAAGATGCAGTGCTCCCTGGGGATGGCCCCTCTGAGGGCCGAGCAGAATCTACCCACAGACAATAGAGTTTGCTGGAACACAATGAACAGGAAATGGAGAGAATAAACCAATCATGGAAATATAACATTTAAAGCAGGACTATCCTGTGACCCTCTCTAACATTATGCATGCATCATAATAGATAATAACAAATGTTGGAGGTGAAAAAAAGAACAAAATATTAATATATTCATTTATTTTGAAAGCATATCCTTCTATTGACATATGTTGGATAGACAAGCAGAGGTCCTGCTGTTTTAGGATATTCAGGAGAGCATTTGCAAGTCCTTTAGCAGAAATCCTGCATGGTCAGTGTTGCCCTTGCCACAGACAGTGCACATTTAAATATATACTTTTTAAAAAATATTATTTTAAGATGACCAAACGATGAAAATATGGGACAGAATCTTATTTGCTGGTGCCATTTGCTTTCAGACCCTTATTTGAACACTGATAACATTGCTTTTTTCTATGTATAAATCACGAAAGACTAATGAATTTGGAGACAATCCTAAAACAAACTCAGATGTAGACAACTAGAACAAATTGTTACTTTATTTTTTAAAATTTTATTTAAAGAATGATGTTTAAAAACACTGCAGTCTAAATAAAGTCAGTCAATTAATAAATGTTTTAAAATCCTTTGTTTTTCAAGCCTTGTCTGCCGTTCACACTTGTCAGTAGTTGGATATAGTTAAGTTTAATTTAAGCTAAATATTAAACGTGTTTTTCTTTCAGTCGTATGAGGTTCTGGTTATTTTGTTACTTTTCAGAAGAGCAACATCTTTTGTAGCTCTAGTCATATCGTTGGATATGAAACAAGTGCCTGCCACATAAATATATAGGGCTGTATTTCGATTAATTTACATATATTATAATTATATATTAAAGTTTTTTCTAAATATAGCAATTGATTGGGTGGGGTTAATGGTAAAAATAGTTATATTAGGTCTAGTTATTTTCATAGAATACATTTAGAGAATTTTCTAAATGGGAGAAAAATATTTGTACTACTACATATAGTTAGTTGTTACAGTTAATACTTAGTACATATTTTTTTTAGTACATTATGTTTCATGGTTTAAAGAAAGACTGTCTTCTTGGATTTTAGTTTTTGCGTATAGTGCTTGTCCACAAAAGTACTCCTTTATAACAGCACAAGAAACATATGAACATAAATGTTGTTTACCTGCAGGAGAGTGTGCAACAAAAAGGCTAACACACGCTCAGCTACTTTTCACACCCACATCGTGTTATCATGTCATTTCAGTCTTACATCAGTTCCATTCGCATTTGCCATCTAATCGCTTTGTTACCAGGAGAATATTATCCCTCTCACTACTCATGTTTATAAGACAGCCAGCAGTGATCCTGTTGCCTATGGAGACCACCGAAATCAAGGCTATATAGCTATCAGTGTTTCCTTTCAAAATTTGTCCTCTAAATTGTGCATTTAATGCTGTTCATAAGAATACTTACATAATAATACAAAATTATCCCCTTAAACCCGCCTTTCTAACACCGACAGACGGGTTTACCAGGTGAATGCGGGGCTACATCAGCACTAAACAATCAACATGAATCCATCAGCACATAGCCTCTTATGTGCGCATGTGCACTCCTGCAGCCACCGAGCTTTAGCAGACTTGTTTCTCCTTTGCTCTGTGTTAGTGGTGATCCATGTGATTGCAGCATGGATCATGAACACTCAAGCATTTATCTTTAAATAACCTCCATCACCCCCGTTGCTACTGAACAATAACGGGACGCTTCTAATTTTCTGCACTGTAATGGTAGTCATATTGAGATGAAAAAGGTCAGGGGTTGGCTTGTGAGGTTCTGATTGGTTTGGCGTGTCACAGTTCCCCCAGAGGAAAAAAAAAAAGGAAAGTGATATTTCACGAATCGAACTGTCCTACAAAAGACCACTTTGCAATTTGAGGTGGTGAGATGATCCACCAGTAAAAGACTAAACAAAAAAATTCTACTGTAAAGTCTCGCGTCAGCAATTTTTACTGCTTTTCCATGATCAGTGACACACGGCCTATAGTTTCCCACAAATTGTATTTTAAAGTTTAGTGATTCAAATTACCTCCCACCACCTAAAACCAGCATGGATTGATGGGTTTTCTTTGTGCATATGTATGTGAATATGCAGTTGAACCTGCCTTTGACCTTCATCTGCTCACATGTATTCTCTGAGTTACTGTTATAACACTCTGCATTGGGCTGTTTTAAAAGGGAAAAATATTTCTTGTTGAAGTAGATAATGTAAGGTATTATGCACTTATTCCCCTCAATCCTCAAGCTGTTAGTGTAGCTGCTCCAGTCACATGCACCTAATTTAGGACATAACTCATGCATTTATATCCTGTTTGATATTATGTAAATTCCCAAAAAGGGTTATGGATCAGCAACAGTAAGGAAACTTGCATTTGTTTGTCATTTTTTGTTTTGTTTTTCCCTGCTTGTCAGCTTTTGTATAATCTATTTTGTGAGGGGTTTACATATTTTTTTTATTCCAGCCTGAAGACCAAATGCATCACACATTATGCACTGACCCAAACTGCATTTTCCAAACAGCAATTCAGCCAGTGGGAGTGGTCTGATCTTGTTGAGGAAGCTGCCCTTTAAGGTCATTACAATGGTCATGTGATAGGCTAGCAGAGCCCCCTGGGCCATATGACAAACCGAGCTGCCAGGCCGAGGTGTGTGTCAGGGGTGTTTTTCCACAAAGCATTCCATAAAAGTGTAACTGGGCTGTATTTGCCCTTTCCTCCTGCTATGCGTTCAGCCAACAGGCCCCTGAAGATCTCTTAAAAAGTGCTGATCCAGAGAGCTGGGTTGGTGCTCTTGTAATCCTTCTAGCTCTGCTCCACCTCCCTTCACTTTCCCACCCTCTATACCTCCTGCATCTTCCCTCACATTCCCTCACTGTCTTCTGTGGATGCATTGCTCTGGTGTGAGCGAAATAGGTGATTGGATGACGAAGCTTGCTTGGGCCCCAAGCTAATTACCACACATGAGAGCATGACTAAATAAATCTTAAGTGCTGCTAATTGCTTGGCAGTGAAAACAATAACTGTGGTACTTGCCCAGAGGCTCTGGGGTAGTGAGGGGCCGGGGCACTGGGGACCGGGGGCCCTGGCACCGAGCCAGTAGAAGACACCAGTCGACCGCCTCACCCGTTCTGCCGTCATGTTAAAGTCACACACCACTTGGCACTGTCACTACATGCACCATCTGCCCCACACCCACCACTGAGTCTAACACTAACACACTCCCTACAGCCCTCATCAGCAACGAATAACCCATACATGACAGGCACAGACAAACTCAGTCTGTCTGTGGAGCCATCATACATCACTGCATTAATAAACATGAATTAGTAATGGCACAATTAGATGGGGTTGTTCTGACATTTACTGGTACAATAATGGTGTTCTCCTCTCTGCAACCCCCTTTATCCTGTAGTGAAGCACCATCAGACATTTAGATGTGAGAGGTTAAAAGGGTAGAAATGTCCCTGCCTGTATTTTTTTTTTTAATCAGGAAGATCTCTATCAATGTTGTGTGTTTATATTTTTATATTTATGGTCAGCTAATGATACTGGCCAATAACCTGACTTAAAATCCTGTTTTGATTTGACCTTATTCTTTCTTGCTCTCTTTTCATATGTATATATGTATTTAAACAAGTAATTGTGTGTGTGTTTGTTTCCCTGTAGGTTGCATTCTGTGAGTGAAGAACACATTTGGTGTGGCCCAAAGGTACGTTCAGCACAGACATACTGCCAGACCTAAAATACTGAATGGGACATGACAAAGTTTTTAGCTTTGTTACAACGCTCAACAAAGATAAAAGCCACAATTAGCACGGTTAATTTAACAGATTCTCAGCACTTTCTGACAAATGTTGTGTGACTGTGTTTACAAGTAGTCTTCATTTAAAGTCAGTAAACGTTAAAATACTGTCCCCACAAAGAGACTGAGCCCGTGCAGTCATTGAGCACCATTATATACTGTTAAATGTGTACACTATCGCGCTGTTTGATAAAACACCTTTCCAGGTTTGATACTTTTATTTAATTAAAAATTATAACACTAACAAAACATAGTTTAATATGAATATTATGAGCAGTTAACATGTGTATGTGCAGAAGATAACTATGCCTTAGTTTTCAACACATTTCTGAAATAAAAATATTGCTTAGAAATACCTGAAAATATACCAATCAGAACATGCAGTTGGTTGCAGATCTTGTGAGTTCGTATGTACCCAGAGTTTTTAAAATTTCCTTTGGTACTCTTTTTTTTATGGACACTTTATTCCATTTTTAATTATTTAATTTGTTTTGCTCAAAGATGAATGGGGTTCGTAGTGATCTTAGTGCCACATTTACCTTCTGCCACTTTCACATCCTCCTTTTCCCTGCTAAACAAGTCTCTTCTCATTTGTACTGTCACTCTTCTGCAGTGTTTTACAGCTTTCCCAGGGGACTCATGCGCTTTTGTTGGCTTTTCTGTGTACACACACAGCCTAATTGGTTGATTAGTTCAGGTTGACTGCCTTGTTAATTGAATAGTAATTTAGATTTGATGTGTCTAATGAAGACCCTAATTTATTGTTTGGCATTCTTCCAAGGGTTTGTTTTTGACAGTAGGAATCAAACGAAAAGGATAAAAGGAAACAAGGAAATGACTGCAGCACCCCAGTTCTGCTTTGATAGCACATGAATTATATCTTTGAGAGAGTTGATAAGGCTTAAGTGTTTATCTTCCTGAAACTGAGCAGATATGGACAAAAGGAGAGTGACAATATAAGTAAAAGCTATTGGTTAGTTGTTCTAACCAATAAAAGAAGATGGATGGATGGATGGATGGATGTTTATGTAACGATCACTATGATGAAACATTGTTTAATGGGTAAAGCTCTAATTTTGAGGGTGTATCGATCAACTCCTGGCTTAAATCTCTTATGTCTTAGGCTTTGTTGGTTTATGGCACAAACTGATTTATTTGACAAGTAGGTGATGCAAATGTAAGTGTGTAATTTATAACCTTTCCAACTGCTTTCTTTCGTCCACTTTTGAGGATTTTTTTTTAGCCAGCTAAGGTTGTTGGCTAATCAACTTCAGCTTTGCATAGGGAAACAGGACTTTCATTCATTTGAATGGTGCCAGGATAGTGTTTCAGGAAGGATGCCAACATAACAGAACAGGGCTGTTTGCTGAATGACGACACAGTCATCCAACAAGGCATTGCACTGGCCAGTCAAACAAAGGCAAACACACAGTCTTGTTGGAGTACTTCAAAACATGCAGCTTGTAAATGTACTGTAAATCCTGTCTTTCCTGTACAGTGTTTTGCCACCTGATATGCTACGCCACCTGCATTTGCTGTACTGTATTTTTACTATTTTATTGTTGCAGTGGTGCCATAAACATGCCCCCACCAGTGCAACCCCCAGTATTGTTCTAACACAGGTTCTGAATCTTTGCTGTTTGCCACTCGCAGTCTTCGTGTTAAGAATATGGACGTTTATCTTGAATAAATAGATTATGCTAGTTTGCACTGTAGCTTTATATTTCAGATTTGTTTACGTCTCATGATAATTAGTCACTGTAGGGACATTTGTTTATATTAACATAAAAGTCAGAAACCCGTGACCACTTTTTTGTTTTGTTTTTTTCACTCCTGAGCTGATCAAAACATTTTTACTCTAAGCAGTATGCATGGCAATGGTTAAAATTACTTGCTGCTGCTGCTCTGGACATGTAATGTGTGCATTACATATATTGACAAAGTCTGATACAAGTATCCTCATCCTGGTGTTGTTGACTTTCCTCTCATCATCTGAATGTCCTGGTTACCAACACTCCATCTGCTCTGTGAAGTCCAGTTCAAGTGTGATACAAGCAGTGACTCAGAACCAAGCTCTGCCACAATATGTAATCCCTCAATTTCACTTGTCAAGAAGTGTAATCTGTTTAAAGTCATATAAAATCAGCACAGTGAAAAAAATATATATTCATATATGGAAAGTATAAAAGTTTACAAAATATAAGTTTGTACATTTGTGATTTAAGTTTTTTCCCTCATTAGAAAATGGCATAGATTCATTGAACTCTGTTGGCAGCCACCCTGACACCCTGTCCAGAGCAACATACTGTTAAACAAATTTATTTTAGTGTGAAGTGTTGCCACAGCCAAGGGGAAATAGTCCCACAACCATAGAGAGACTTATATTGTTTACTATACTTTAAAAGTTCCTTTTTGCAGTTTATTAACAAAATTGCCTTTTCCCTTGGTACATCACATTCATTTGTCAAGTCCAACTGATTTTTCACAAGGAGTGAACCTGTAGAGTGTAGAGGCCTTTTTCTGTTTTTCCACATCAGGACTCCAGTGCATAGTGAGTTCATGAGTATCAATGAGCATTTATCTCCTCTCAAGTACTCAGTTATGTGCAAGATAGTCACATTTAAAACCAATCAATGGAAACTTAATTTCCCTTAGAATTGGAGGATGATCCCAAAAGCTTTTGACTCCTCCTCCTGCAGTGCCGTTTGTGGCCTTAAATCGATCATTAATTTTCGCTGGTGAGCTTTGTCCACTAAGTCCTCTTGTCTGTAAAATTTCCACACAATACAAATATTTTAAAAAATCTATTTAATCCAATGATCTGTCAAAATGTGAAAACTAAAATCCCAAAGACAGCTATATCCGCACCACTTAAAAATTGCGATACTGCGAACTGTTTTCCATAGTATACACTATCTTCATTCAGCCATTTTGATTTTTAGAACTGCATTGTTTCTTCCTATGTGGGTGTGTCCAAGTTGCAGACTATTGCTTTCCAAGAGGTCCAGGATTTCCCAGGAATATCCAGTTTTGATTTTAGCTGTATCACCTGAATTTATGACAGCTCTGTGTGCTGGGCCTTCTTTGTCACCAAGGAAAAGTGCAGACCATTCCAAGTACTACTTTTCAAAGAGAAAAGAAGGTAGGGTGTTCCTGGACAAAACAAAAATAAAGAAAAGAAAAATGCAGTCAGTAATAAATAAACTAAGCTCATCTTTTCTTTGTGTAACATCTAATTAACTTATCAGCAGGATTCCTCACTTCTCCACAAACTCAGTCTCTTTGAACCTCATGCAGTCATGCACACTTATACACATGCAACAACCTTAAAGTGCTACATACTACAGCAGGCCAAACTAGTGCAGACATTAGCCATCTCAGGTGTTGGAGTCACCCCCTTTCGTCCACACACGTACACATTTCTTCCCACTATTTCTACCCTTCCGTCACTTACCCGCAGTAGTCATTAGTCGCCCTTATCCCCTCCCTCCCTTCCCTTAATGAGAAAGCAATTACCACTGGTTTCTCCCCAATCCCAGTGGCCTGGCAGCATTTTCCGAAATCTTCCTTCCACCTGCCTTCAGCTCTGCATCTGCTTCTCTCTCAGATTCCCTTCTCTTCCCTTGCACCTCTTCTCCCTTTCACTGTGGCTGCAGACTCTCTCTCTTTCTCCATCCTCTCTGCAGCCTCTCTCTTTCGCTCCTCCCATCTCTGAGCTCTAGGCTGCTCTGGGTTTTAGACGGATCACTCTCACAATGGTTGATCAATACAGGTATTGATCCACTGGCAAAATGTTTATAAAATCATTCTGGGCAGCTGCGGTGCAGTGGGGAGGGTAGGCGGGGCGACAAGAGGGCCAGCATGCCATGCCATTCGTCTAAAAGAAAACCAGCATGGACCTGATTGGCTGTCTGTCCAATGCCTTGCCAGGAAGAAGGCTGGCATAGTGTGCATTTGTGTGATTGTCGCCTGGTATAACACAGCCTTCCCTAGCTTATGCTGCTAAACTTCCCAGACCACCAAAGGAGAGTAGAGCTGTTTAACCCGTTCGGCATTTGATGTTGACTGCTTGGAAAGCATTGGCATCAGCAAAGAAATTAATTTGCATAAATTAGCAAGCTGCAGGCAGTCTAATGATCCACTGTCATCTCACTCTTCCATCCTCCCTGGGGAAAAGACTCTTTCTATTTAATACCACCCTGCTTGTCTGCATGTCCACATGCCCACTCTGGGAAATATGCCAACACAGAAGCCTTGTGTCTGTTTCACTCGCACAGAACAAAACACTTACAATGCTATAAATCCAAATATTAGTAAACATGAGGAACTAATAGGTTGCCGATGTGGGGAACACCTATTCACAGCATGTCCCTCTTCTACTGTGAAGAGCATGACGTAAGCCAGTCTGGGGACAGGACCTCCCCTTTGATTCCCTCCAGACTCTCACACTTTGATGAATAAAAAGAGTTTTCCAGTCCTTGTTGATCTTTAGCATCATTAGCAGCGGTACACCAACCATAGCAGGCTTCTGTGTTTTTGCATTTTAAAAGCACGCTATGACTCGACTTGGGAACACTATACTGTCAGACCAGCCAGCTCAAACACTTAAATACTTCAGCGCATTGCAACCGTAGATTCAAGTAGCATAGTTTATCAGTGACTTTGTAATCCAGGGAGGGGCTTTTGCTTATGTCTTGTTAAGTGATGATGTATGAGATGTTTCATTGCACAGAGAATAAAATTTGCAGTGGGGCGCACAGTGCAGTGTAACTTTTTCCAGAGTCACAAATCTTGTTGAATCAGACTAACATCTGTCAGCCATAAGACCAGGCAGTCAAAGTGACCGAGATTCAACCTCACATCTCTGGGTTGTGCGGCTTTGTCTGTCCCCCTCCCTCTCTGGCAATAACCCTGGACCCAGATACCCAAACACTGGCCCAGACCACAATGCCTGGGCCTGCCCAAGCTCATCTTCTGGTGAGGAATGGTGTTAAAGCTAATTGTAAGAGATTATTCTTGCCGCATTGCATTTTAATTAGCTTGCTTCTGTTTGGTTCAATGTGGAAGGGACCTCTTGGATATTTTTAGGCCATATCCAGTTGACTAACCATGGATTCCCGAGATTATGATGAGCACACATGCACATACAGACACATGGCGTTCGCAATCAAGTGTCACTCACACATATGCTGGAGAAGGGTAATTACTCTTAACACATCCAGAACTAGCCACAGCCCATTCATTACCATAACATGTTGTAATGAAGTTTAATCCCTCATCATGTTGTCTGTGGTCGGAGAGTGGTGTGTGGCTGTTATCCTCCACTCCAGATGTCTTCCAGGCTGTGTCTTTTTCAATGCTGTGCTAGACTTAAGACATGTCATTCAGTCCACCACCTTTAGACATTCCCTTCATTTTTATCTCTGCTCTTTCTTTTCTTTTTTTTACCCCCTTTTACTGTAAATTCATTTTGACCTCATCCATCTTTGTTTCTTCCCTCCTCCGCAATCCCATTTTTCACCTTCTGTTCCTTCTTCCACATACCCTCCCATCTCTACAAGAGTGTGTTATTTATTTCATCTGAATGCAGGGGCTCTTTGGTGCATGCTTCTCACAGAAATCAATTTCAGCTCAGACAGCATAACCAAACAAAGCACTGCACTCATTTCAGCACGGGCATAGATGTAACCCATCTCTCTCATTTTCTCCCTCCTGCTCCTTTATTGGAAGACATTTTGTTCTCACTCTGATGCCATTATGTCAGTCACTGCAGACATGTGGTGATGTGTGAATGCAGCTGCTAAATGAGTCATGGCAAGCAATGATCATTAGAGACTACAGAGTTTATATATGTGTTAATATATATGTCAATTTTGTTGCATATGATTGTCACCTTTCAGTCTGTGTGAATAAATGCAGGTTTTCAGTTTTTATTCTGTTTTATGACTTTTAGGGTGCGTATGGCATGGTGTAGCACTGAATTTTTTTCATTCATCATTCTCAGAATCTCCTTGTTCATAACAGATGACAACACCGAGTGTTGGTAATAAGCAGATTTCTCTCAGTGTTGTATGAATGAGAAAGACTTGAGCTGCCCGCTTTCTAGTTTCCTTTTCTCTGCCAGCCATCCTCTTTGTACAACCGTTGAGACCACCAGTTAATGCAGCTGCTGGATTGGCCTCTTTCCTTGCTCTGCTTTTATTGATTTCAGCCAGGCACAGAGACAGACAGAAAGAAAGGGCCTTTTCAGGAAGAAGTTAAATGGTCAAGTAGCGGGTGGAGGGTGGCTTTCACCACTTTATTGACGAGGTGGAAAAATGTCACTATTATGGAGGCCCTTGCAGCAGATAGCGAGCTGATTGGATGAGTGCCCCCAGGTCAGAGTGGAGCACGTTCCCCCTGCAGCCAAACGAGAGCAAATAAAAGGGCAGAGGAATCCGCTTGAACTGGAGGTGAGGTTTCTCTCTACCAGGCCTCTCTTTAGGCAACATTTCTCAGGGTGTATGAGGCAAAGTGCTTGGAATTTGGACTGAGGGCCGGTCTCTGGTGGACTTCTTGCCTCTGAACTCTCTTCTCAAAGCATTGTGGGTTTGCAAGATTTTATAGCTCTTGGGACTGCCATGTTTTATGTGTTACACAAGGCCGTGATACGCACAGATGTTCAACCTGCACTACACTGCCAGGACTACAGCTTCATAGCAGGAGTTTAGAAAAAAGCGAGAGAGATGAATTGATGAGAAATGCTTGACGATTACATGGGTCACACGGAGAGGCGGTGTGCGAGGGGCAGCCGCATCCAAGACACTAAAATCAGAAAGACATTTGGCACAGTTGCTTATGGGTGCCCTACTGGCCTGACGTGAGTCTATATTTGACCCAAAACTGAACATAGTTAAAGTTTTGTTTAACATACAAGGGGGCAGGCACACTAGGCTCGTTGTATCACAAGAGAACAGGCAGGTGTCGCTCTTTTGACTGCCTCTCATGTCAGACAAAAAGGAATATGTTATTCCTTTTTGTCTGTATGAAAATTAAAGGGAAAAACGTGACTTGGTGTACAGTAGTGCACTATACAAATGAAATTAGCTGTTGAATCTGACTTGTGACACTGAGAGCCCGTGACAGAGATGCGACTGTGAGTCCTGACAAATGGCTGAAGGTTCAAATACAAGCCACTTTCATGCCAGGCCTGCTGACGTCAATCAGTCTAATTAGCCTAGCACATCATCTGGTTGGCTCCTCCTAGCAGCATAAGACAGACCTCTGGAAAGGTCAGCATGCCACAGCAGAGACAGAGCAGTGCTTAATCAGAGGTGAAATGGTTTCTTTCCAAATTGATTCCAGTTAGGATCAGACAAGAGTGTACTGTGTCAAGCCACTTAAAGACTTGAGGGAAAAGCGGCAGGCGCTTTTAAGGGGGCTTTTAAAACAAGACATTAACAAATAAAAACTGTTCTGGTGACATCTGGATCAGGGCCCAAAGAGCAGTGGGCCATATGAAAGATCTGTCTGTCTGTCTCTATCTTCATCTCTTTCTGATCTCTTTCCCCTGTTTCACTCAGCTCTCTCTGTCTATCTCTTTATCGCCTTCTCTGCATGAGGCACAGTATACATTCACATGTGGGTGCACATACTCAGATGAACTGAGAAAATTCATTCAGACTCTGCAGGGAACTTTGTCCCGCTACACTGTAAAACTTGCAAAATCACTTTTCTAATGTTGACACAAATAGTATGGAATAAATATTTTGTCTTGGTGCTCACAAAGTAAACCAAGTACCATTAACGCTGCACCCCTGAGGCATTATAACTTTTTACACCCTCTTAAAAACTCTTTTTACAACAGGCATGTCACAGCCATGTATACATAGAGAGAAACATCCGAGCCTGCCCGCACCCACACACGCATCTGCACACTGCACATTCACCAGCTCTCTTATGCTGAATGCATAATACATGTAATGAAATAATGTTTCCAGTGGGGATGGCTGTGGCTGGGGGATGGAGATGCGTGTTGAATATCAATGTGACTACCCCCAGACTCCCTGGTTCAATTGGTGTGATGGTGGGGGGTAAATGAACATGTGGGAGTAAGAGAAGCTTTATCCCTTTGCCCAAAGCTAAAGTGAGAAGTCCACACAGAAAGAGGATGGTCTCTTCTCTGGCTCACTCAGTCATTATGAACTTAAGATTCATATGTTCTAGCTGGTGGTCTGCATTGCGTGGATTTAGTCAGCTGGTCTAAAAGGAAACTACCAGCTCCTCCTGAGTATCCATTGCCAACTAATAGCATAAAGACAGGTACACAAGCTAATGGCAGAGAGGACGGTACTGTCCTTTGTATCACGGTCAGTCCTTCCACATAACATATTCAAGCTACATGATTTTAACCTATTCTGAACCACATACTCGCCACAAAATCTCGATGAAAATCAACTGAGAGACAAATTACATTTTCCCCTGTGCCTCACCTTGACTGACTCAAGTGAGCTCATCTGTTCCATCTTGTCAGAGTGAAGATGCTGTGTCTCTGTCAGCCAGGGCTTTGATGTTTTAAACATTACCATTAATAATGTTTTCAGGATCAAAATTAATTTCTTCGCTACTATGTCCTGCTCTCTTCATTCTGTGTTGAAGCATGCATAAATCAAGACCAGCTACCTTTGTCTTGAAATTTTGAGGTCAGGAATTTGGGATGAGACCAATCCCGAATGTGGCCAAGTAGAATATTCTTTGTGCGCATCTCTCAGTGGCTTTGTGTGTTTGGGCTGTGCTTTTTGCAGCTTCATTACAGGACTTAAGTAGTCGTGTTTTGATACTCATGCCGAATATGTGAACTTGCAGCACAGAGTACGACTGCATAGTGCAACAGTCTGTGTGAGTTCATGTAAACTGTCGGTGCTTTGAGGTACTTTTCCGTGACCTTTCAGTGTAATGTTCAATTTTGAGGAGAGGCTGCTTTCTATGGTCTAGAAAGCATGAACCTTTGCCCAGATTACTCAAACGTCATTCAGAGATGTCTATGTTTTTTACTACAAAAGTTGTAATATTGGAACTGTCACTGAGTTAGCTTTGGGTTGTCGTTCAATGCAGGATGTGGCAGCTTTTGAATTAGTCTGGATTAGATGCTAGAGAAGTATTTTTGTGACTTCCAGATGTTCTGTTATCTATAATTCCCAGCTGTGTTCTGAGAAGTTAAATGAGCTGCAAAGTTCCTGTCCAAGTTCTGTTATACTCATCAAACTCAGGGAAATGTAATTAGTGCCTATTTGAGTTCCCATCGCCTAGCAACTCCCTCCTAAATAAACACAAAAAAATTCCCTTCCATTTTCATTTAGCCACACCTCTTATTTGCCAAGCACCTCCTCTCAAGTGGCTCTGGCCATACCCTTACTCTGGGGCCCTGCAATGTGAAGACAGGGTGAGGAATGTGTGAAGCATCCAAGGAAACATGAACTGCTATTTTCCCACAAGTATGAAAAAACAGAGGCTATGGTGGAATCTTTCTGACGCAGTCAGCTAGTGGGATGGCTGCTGTACATTTGGGATTTGGACAGAGGCTCAAGTCAGGGTGTTTTTTAAAGTGGTAGTCTTAGGGCTTAAAGATCTAAGCTAAGACTGTGTAGGTGAGAGAGCTGCTGAAGAGGTTAAAACCTGATGAGTAAACCTGGATGGAAAGATAGCAGGAATTGCTGGATGGCCTCTTTTGGGAGCGCTCCTGCTATTTCATTTTTAACAGCATCTGAGGCAGCCTATTAATTGTTTGTTGGCCAAATCGTCATTAAAAAAGCAGACAGCAGGGTGGCTTTTACCGAGATGTGAGTGGGAGCAGAGAGCTAAAACAGGAGAGAGGATCACTGAAGAGGCCCCAAGAGGCCCTCATAGAGACCCACATGATTACCACACTACTGTTGGCTCTGTAATTCTTCATACATTAAGACACAAGGTTGAAAGGAATTCCCAAACACAAAAACAGAGAAAACTTCAATGAGTCTTTCTTTCCTGATCTAATTATCACTGCCCCCATAATCGCTGTTATATTCATCATAGTGGTCCGTATTTATGGGGTCTGTTTTCATCATAGTAATAATGTCACTCTGGAATTCCCATGCAGAAGGAGGGAGAAAGAGAGAGAAAGAGAGAGAGAGAGAGCACGCGATAGAAAGAGACACACATCAAAGTATGTAGTGGATGCAGCCAGATATCGTTTGATGTCAAAGAAGCCACAACAGGAGGACCGCTCCACCTCCCTGCAAATGTCCCTTTGTTTTGTCTGCACTGTTCCCCTGCCTCTCCTCTCTGGAGTCTACATATAATCTGTGTTGAGTTCGGCCACCTCTGATCCTGGTCTGGGTGTAGACTGCATCCTGGAGCTGGCACTGAGCCTACCTGTGTGTCTAAGGCCCATTTGAGTTTGGAAGCCCACACAAACTCATTCATCTTCCATTCTTCCGTTCACATTTTGCGATTTCACTACATCAACAGCCCATTTCTTTCTTTCTTTCTTTCTTTCTTACTTTCTTTCTTTCTTTTTTCTTTCCCCACAGATCAGACTTGTTTTCCCAATCCCTCTCTCTCAGCTCTCCATCTCTCACTGCACCCCTCCACCCCCAACTCCCTCCAATTCCAATCGAGCCCACTACCTTCTGTTCTCTGCCCCCACAATGCTGCTCCCAGTATTTGGATATATATTTAACACCCACATGTGAGGCCTGGTGAAAGTGCCTGGGGAATGGAAAGGAAAACAAGCATGCCCTCTCTCCCGGCCCTTTAGTGCTGGCCTGCTATAAATACCTCCGGGTGGCGCGCCAGTTCCAGCACCAGTGGCATGGGAACCTCTCTCCCTCCCGTAGTCCATTGCTTGACCACTCAAGTCCAGTCTGGGAAGGCTTTAGTCAGTGGGCTGCCCCGAAGGGTGGGTGGGTGGTGAGGTGTGTTGAATGTGAACGGTGTAGGGAAACAGTATGGAGCTCTGTATGTAGCAGTGATGGTCTTCCTGTTTGTTTTGTCTGCATCTCTGAGGAGTATCCCTGCGTCTTCTCCCTTTCTGCTGCACTGTCATCTTCCTTTTCAAAAGGCTTCATGTATACTGCATTTATGCTGTTTTGCCTTATGAAGATTGTATGAATATGTGCTTTTCAAACTGTTAAAAAAAGAGATCCCCTTTTCTTCACTGCGCTGAAGCGTTTGTTATGTTACTCCCCCAAAAATTGATTTAGACTTTTCAAAGGTTTGTTCTTCACAGTGCTGTCTCCCTGTGTCGGTGCACGACAGGCTCAGCTCATATTTTCAGAGTTTCAGGTAATAGTTTTAAACTGACAGACTAAACATCTCTCTCCCCAGCTGTTCCACTTCTACAGAGTAAATAGTTTTAGGTGCACAAACGCACACGTGCATGAGCTGAATGACTGTCTCAGTCTAATGATTTTTTTTTTTTTTTTTTTATTTGGGGGGTTTCGGGAGAATTTGCTGGATTTTCGCTGAAAGGATATGAACGTGGGGGCTCTCGGGTCACTCTCTTATCATTACAGCCTGTGTGTCTTTGAAAAGCAGTTAGCCATTATAGATATATACAGTAGATGCAAAGCAGCAAAGCAGAGACTATGCTTGTGCTTTCACATATTTTTATTTTTTTATTTTTTTTTTGGGGGGGGGGGGGGGTTTTTGGGTTTTTTTATTGTTC